>CAKNYM010037594.1:0-12985 GCA_932195095.1 Andricus curvator | reverse complement strand
GAAAGCATAAGGTCACTCATGTATTTTACATGGATGATCTTAAGATCTATGCTAGGAATCAAGAGAAACTACATCTAGCTCTGAAAATTGTCAAAGAGTACACTCAAGAGATTGGAATGGAATTCGGGTTAGAGAGATGCGCCAAGGTTAATTTGAAGAAAGGAAAACTTAATGGCATCCCCGAAGATCCTGAGCTCGTTGACAGAAGCACTATACGACACCTTTGCGCTGGAGAGACCTATACATACCTGGGCGTGCCACAGAGCCGCATTCAGGACGCGACATCTATAAAGGATACTCTCCGATGCAGATACAAACGTCTCATCCGGCAGATTTGGTCTTCCGAACTGTCGGCGAGAAACAAAGTATCTGCAACGAACATGCTTGCCGTCCCGGTAGTACTCTATTCATTTGGAGTGGTTCCATGGACGAAGGACGAGCTCAGATCCCTTGATATCGGGACGCGAAAGGTTTTGCACATGAACAAGAGCATGCACCTTAAGTCTTCTGTTCCGCGACTTTACATCTCACGCCGCCTAGGTGGTCGCAGAATACTGAATCTTGAATGTCTTCACAGCAGACTCATTCTGGGTGCAGCACATATAGTTGCAAATGGACAAGACCCTCTTCTTAAAATGGTCAGGAAACACGAAAAAGTGGGAAAAGGGGCGTTTCTGTACGAAGCAGCGGAGGAGGCTGCTGAAACACTCGGCCTTGACTTCAATATTAGGGGTGAGCAAAATGCATCAAATCTTATCCATCTTGAATACTCACTCCTGAAGACCCGGATTAAGAAAGCACAGGAGAAAAACTTCCACGAACAGCTCCTCGACAAGAGGATGCATGGCATCTTCCACAGAAATGTGGAAGATCAGTCGATGTCGTATGAGCTAACGTTTGCTTTCCTTAGATCACCCGGATTGAAGTCAGGCACGGAGGGTTTCATTTTGGCATGTCAAGACGGTGTCATTTCCACTCTAGCATACCGTCGCCACATTTTGAGCCAAGACATTCCCGATGATAGTTGCAGAGCGTGTCATGCACACCCCGAGCATCTAGGACACATACTATCTAGTTGTCCAACTCATGCGGGAACGACCTACATCCAAAGGCACAATGCGGCACTAAGAGTGCTTTATTACCATCTCTGTCATTCTTATGACATTAGCCCAAATACCTCTCCGCTAAACGATCCTAGAGAAATAGAGTCAATTGTCGAAAATGAGAAGTGCCGCATATACTGGAACTTCATATTCTCGACAATTGTTTCTGTTGCGCACTCGAGGCCTGACATAGTTCTCCTTGACTTCGAGAAACGAACCATGTTCGTTATCGAATTTTCGGCACCAGCTGACAAAAACGTCACAGCCAAGGAGAAAGAAAAGAAAGAGAGGTATAAAGACCTTATAAGGGAGTTGCGACGGTTATACCCGGAATATTCTGTTAAGCTAATCGTCTTGATCATCGGCGCTCTTGGAAGTGCCAAGGTTTCACTGGTTAATAGCCTGAAAAGCATCCCTGCGTGTCAAAAAAATGCTGAGACACTTGCGGGGAAAATGCAGAAGGCGGTCGTCCTTGGGTCGCTCCGTGTCCTCAGGGTGCACGAGACTTTTGCCGGATCATCGTATCGTATCTCACGGTCGTGAGACGTGGTTACAGCTGAAATTTTACCGCGATTTCGCTGGGAGCGGGTGCAATTTTTCAGATTAGCACCCGCTCCCGGCGAAATCCTGCGGTTGTCCTTATGACAAACTTTTAACTATATATATAATAATATGATATATCACTAACCTTAAATTTTGGATATTTTATTTCGTGACACTGAAATGTCGTCAATCGACAAAAGAATGGAACATGACTGAGAAAATAGATTCTGCACTTTAGAAATATTACTATTCGGACATTTATGACTCACTCTTACGTTTAAAATATTTTCTACAAAAAGTCGTATACATTTCCATGACGTCATGCTAAAATACTTAATTCAAATCAACGAGGGCTTCCCGCTCTTCGGGCCACTTTTTAATTGGACTGCCATTGACTAGGGCGAGACCGTATAGGGACCCTGGTGGGAGGTGACGGAACTGCGCAATTTGAAATAGGTCAGCATGGGGGACTTGAAATATGTAAGCCTTGAAATAGGTGCGTCTTGAAATACGGAAGAGTTGACTGTATATGTGGGAATTGACAATCTCAAAGTTTCACTGACCACAGATCGAAGAAGGTTCGGCCGCAGATTGAGAAAAAAAGCGGTATTCAATTTAAATCAAAAATCAAATCTTACTCCCGAGATACTGGTATTCTAAATCCGGGTAAAAAAGATATGACTTACAAAATGTAATCAATTCCGACTACATCGTCCAAGAATTTGCAGGTTAAAATTTCAATCGTTTTGATAATCGACTTTTGATAGCAATTAAAAATCGCATTTTCAATTGCTCACAAAATAAAAACTTGCTTCCGGGATATAAGGACGCTGAATAAGAATAACAGATGCTTGATATAAAAAAATGATTCTGTGCCGAGAAAATCAAAATTCAGTATGATAGTATCGCACTGCGACAACCAAATTTTTTCCTAAAAGGCCTATGAAAAGAAGGAAATTATTTCTTTTTTTATAATAATCGATAATAATTTCAATAAAGATTGATACTGAAGGAAAAAAATGATTACTACGCTGTAAATACCATGAAAGGTGTTAGGGCCAGTCAGGATTTTCAAAAAATCGACTTTTTTATTACATTTTCTGAAAGAACAACATTTCAAAAATTTTGTGTTAAAATGTTATCGAAATCGGAGCATAACTTACGAAGATACATGACTTTAACCAAAGGTGCCTCGCGCGGGCTGTGGCTTTACCCAGCTTAACTTCGAACGCTGAGCTGTGCACACGTCGAGTTGTTTTCTTTGTATCGTGAAGTGGTTGTTGGATATTTCAATATTATTTGCTCAAAATGAGAAATAATAAAATATCAAGAATGCTATAAAGAAAACGTATGTTTGTAAGAGTAGATAAAAAAAAACAAAAAAAAATTTTTAATTCGAAAACTGCTTCTACAAAAAAGTTGAAAAATCAAAAAGAGTATCATGTGCCAAAAAATGGTTCCATATGTTATAGAATTATAAATTTTTGCACGGTTTTTTCTATACTTTCAAACCTTGTAAAGTGCGCAAAGTGTAACGGAAAAGTGAATTTCGATCCAGCATTTGAACGCGGCCTCGGATTCAAGTTGCCTGCCCATGAAGCTTTTATCGAAGAAGAAGGTGCTCTATATGACCCTGGAATTGATGACTCAATGTAAGTTGAAAAGAAAATTTTTTCGTACGTATAAATCATACTCAAACGTGTAAATCATACTCAAACGCGTAAATTACACCCCAAGTCCTGTAGAAGCCCAGTTTCAAGGGTTGCCTCGCACTGGCCTTCAAGCCTCAATCAGACGCCTCAAACGTAAACAGTCAGTAGTAGCGCACTGCGTCCCTTCAGAGGCGGAGTCACAACCGTCTCTCGCCCTGCCCCTTGAGAAACTGCGTGGGCCAGCAGTTCTAGGAATTACAAATCCGAATGGGCCTCTATGGGACTTGGGGTGTATACTAAAACGCGCTTTTGTCGAAACCACGTTTTTGAAGTCGGTGCGCATGATATCTCCAGAATGGCTCAACCGATAATTACCAAATTTTAATCAGTTATTTTTAACATAATTTTGAAGTACTTGAACGATCGATATTTCAATTTATATTTTTTTTTGTTTAACCGAAAAATGAGCGACTTTTTCAAAGAAAATAAAAATTTAGTGTTTACACATCCGCCATTTTCTTGAAAACTGAAATTTTAACTTAATTCTTCGTTCAAGTACAAGGAAATATAGTTTTTTTTAACTAATCCCGTTGTATTTTTTGTTTCGGATGATCCAGTCATGAGTTACGATGCGCACCGCAAAACACCTTTTTTTTGGACCTCTGGCAGATTAACTATAACTTGCTTATTTATCGATATTTTTACATTAAAAAATTATTGTAACTTCTTTTAATATGTATTATTCGAACTGTAGAACATTTGTCAATAAGTAATAAAACCTGTTTTCAAAAAAAAAATTCTTTAAAAAATCGTTTTTTTTGTTGGCCTTGCGACTGACCCTAACCCCTTAAATTTTACCTATAATTTAAAAAAAAAATTTCGATTTTTTTCTGTATTAAAAAATGGGAATTTCAACAAAACTTTCCACTACACACTCGGTTCTTGGATTTTCTTTCATTAACTTCTTTTATCTAATGTCAGACAACACAAAAAAAAATAGTTATCCCAATATCATTATCGGAAGACTGTGTTTTTTATCCGCCCACACACTCTGAAATGTATACGAACATTCGGGAAAAAATATAACTTTCGTCTGAACGTTTGGTTCTCGAATTTTATTTCACTAATTACTAATACTCTATATTGGACAATACCAGAAAAGGTTTCATCTAAATATCCTTAGCGGAAGACTGCATTTTACCCGGACAAATTAGGATGAAACTTTTTCTTGTGTTTTTGGACATGATATTGGGATAAATCTTTTTTGGTGTTACCTCACATCAGATAAAAGTAATTAGGGTAAGAAAATCCGAGAACTGGGCTTTTAGTGGAAAGTTAGAATTTTAGAAATTTAGTAAAGTTAGAAAGTTAGTCCAAAGAAACAAATTTTTGTTTTGTTTTTAGGAATTGCAATAGGAGCATTTTGTGGTGGTTGTCCAAATTTGATGTTAGATTCTTGTTTTATATTCAGGAATTCTACACATCAATTATAATTTCTTCAAAATTTCAAATATAGCTTATTTCATTAAAATAATAAACATGACGTTATGATGAGTGCAAGAAACTAAAAATTTCTTAAAGGTACGGATCCTCTTAGCATCCTCGTCGCCAGAGGATATTGAGAAATAGATTAGAGATTCATGATTTTCACGCATTCATACATCACTAAAAAGACTAAAAAAAGTGCCTTTATATAATGATTCCCAAAGTAAATGTACAGTTTGTTGCAGTTGCTGCATTACACTATAACCTGTAGGTTATCTGGCAGACCGTGAAATAATTAATCATTTCCGCGCTTCAGGTGATTATTTCTTTAACTTTATTATTAGACCAGTTATCCATTTCCCTGTCAGGGTAGCCGTGACTCGCTCGGTGAGGAAAGGAGTAATGTGAGGAATGGATATAGATTTTTTAGATTGATCAAGAACTCTCGTATTATTTATTTAAATAACACGTTCGTTCCGCAACACTGCTCCGACCCAGGTTTTTGATCAATCTCTCTAGCGATCACCCCGAAGTAAAAGCCTTACAAGGTCGTCATGTGAGGTTCCCCACTCGGGCCCATTAGTATCCAAGGTCTTTTGTTTCAGGCATCATTCACTCTACTGACAACCTTTTAATAAACTATTTCGCCACACTTTTCTGTCCTGGCATACACCTCTAGCTGCCTTCACGGCCATACATTTTTTCATGCAAGCTCTCGTGTTTCTATGGCTACTTATGTCTCTTCGGATTAAGGTCTCATTCACACATTCTAACCATTCTTTCCGCGGTCTGCCTCTGGGCATGCTGCCATTTACTTTACCTTTATACACTTGTTTTGTAAGACGTTCATCTTTAATTCTTTCAACATGTCCGAACCATCTTCACTGATTTCTTTCCCATATGTCAACTATTGTCTCTTTTGCACCAAATTCTTTGACGAATATTGCGTTTCTTACTTTGTCCATCAGTTTTTTCCCGCATATTTGGCGTAGGAAATTCCGGTCAATCGCGATAATTTTGCTCTTGTCATTTTATTGACAGGTCCATGCCTCGTTACCGTATAGTACAGTCGGTACACATTTAGAATTATGTATTGCCATTTTAGCTTTTTTTGATATGTTTCTACTTCTGATAATGGACCCCGCTCTGTCTATAACCTTCTTACCCTCATTTATGCGCCTATATAACTCCCCATCTACCTTTCCGTCGCTAGTGAATAGGCTAGCCAGATATACGTACTTATCAACTTGTTCTAATCTCTCATCATTTAGGACAATGTTGCACATTGTTTTCTCACCTTTTCCTTCAAACACCATGATTTTTGTTTTATTTACGTTAATTCTGAGGCCCATGTTCTTCATGCTTGTGTTCAGTTTACTCAAAATTCTTTGCAAGTCCTCGATTGATTCTGCGATAACAATTTTGTCATCTGCGAAAGCTAACCCACGTACCCTGACTGTCTCGTGGGTTAGCTTTCTCTCCCCGGCGCCTTTGACCAGGCTACCGGGCGCGTCCCAGGGTTGCGGATAGGGGGGCCCTGTACCGAGGGTTTCTGCTGAATACGGTTACACAACTCAATAAGCAGTCGCGGACAATGGACCAGGGGTGGTCCCGAAGGAAAAACCCCCATGTCAAGGCGTTAACAACCGTGCCAAAGACCGAATGGCACCAGGGCATGGTGTTCCAAACGGTGTCTCTAGGATACAAGGTCGCCTCCTAGAGTATTCAGACCTTACCCCCGCGTGCGGGGCTCTGCGGGGGTGGACCTACACTTCTCTAGCTACTCGTGGGGATAAAATGGAGAAAAATCTAGAAAAACTAAACCGGAGTGTTTGTGAGGAGTTGGGAGGTCCGTTGAACGTGACGGAGGAGTTTGACCCGAGTCAAAAGACGAGTGCCAAACAGGAGATTATGACGGTGAAACAAAGGTTGGGAGAGGCGCAACAACTCATCAAAGAGTTGAAAGGCGCTGTAAAAAAGATGCAGGATTTCTCGGACACGAAGAGAAACATGTTGATGCCAATCAGGCATGGGCTAGATCACGCTGAGTCCCGTTAAGGCCGGCTTCTCTAAGCCGATGAAGAAGACGCCGAGGACGCGCACTACTACAGCAGCAGCGTCCTCTACTCCGAAGAAAAACGATGCAGGGGTGACAACAGTTGCACCCCTCACGAGGAAGAAGGAGCCGAAGAGGAGAGCCCGACCTGAGGCGGTTTTAATAAAGCCGGCTCAGGGTTCCAGCTACGCAGAGGTCTTAAAGGACCTCAAACAGAAGGTTGAACCTGACACCCTTGGTGTCAAAATCAAGGGTGTCCGAGAGACGAGGAAAGGAGAGGTCCTCATCGAGGTAGGCCCTGCGGCGGACGTCAGGGACGTGCGAGAGCTCGTCCCACGCACGGAAGTCGAGGTCCCGGATTTGGACACGACGACCGACGTGGAGGACGTGACGGAGGCGGTATGCCACCACTTTGGCGGCGTCAATCTAGACAATGTCAAGGTTTTTTTGACGAGAAGGGCCTTTAGGGGACACCTCAAGGCATATGCGGAGATGAATGAGGAGCTGGCGTCGCGACTCATCCGGACAGGACATCTTAAGGTGGGTTGGATGTCTTGTAGAGTCCGGAAAAAGACGGAGGTGCTACGCTGTTACCGTTGTCTTGACTTCGGTCATATGGCGGTAAATTGCAAGGGTCCGAACCGGACAAGAGCATGCAGGAGATACGCCAAAGAGGGCCATGGGGCAGAGGAGTGCGTAGGTATGCCGCAGTGCTACCTCTGCGCCATAAAGGAAGGGAGTCCCCGGACCGACCATCTGCCGGGGACGATGAGGTGTGAGTCGTTCAGGGAGGCAGCTTCGCTGAAGAAGCCTGACGAACGAAGGCAATGAGTGACTACACTCAACTAGGATGCCGAAGGCTTACGAGCCCGATGTGTAGCACCATCACACAACTAAGGACGATGCGTGCATCTTGGTTGGGTGGAAAGGAGAAAAAAAAGAAGTCCAGGTTGGCAACACAGCGGGACGTCGAAGCACGGCGTAGAATGCCTATAGCTCGTGTTCCTGAAGTAATGCGAAAGCGGATTCCGGGAACATGGGTTGGCAGGAAGAGGAGGTGAGTTTAGTGGGTATTACCGTTTTTAGGTCGAGTCCCACACACAGTGCCTAAATGCATTCTCACCTCCATTAAAAAAAAAATTTTAAAAAACCCTCAATGTGTCAAGATCTACACCTTCTTCGTCGAAGAGGGCAATTCTTAGACACTTATCCATAAATATGATAAATAGCAATGAGGACATAACACATCCTTGTCTCACGCCTTGTATAATATCGAACCAGTCACTCAGTTTCCCATTAAACCTTACACTCGCTTTACTGCCTGCATATATTGTTTGTATTGCTTGTAGGAGCTATCTATTGACTCCGTACTCTTTAAGGACTTCCCAAAGTTTACTTCTATTCACCTTGTCAAATGCTTTTTCTAGGTCAACAAATGCACAGAAAACATTCTTTCCTACTCTCAAACTTTTTTCCGCGATCTGTCTTAAGTCAATATTTGATCTGTACATGATCTTTCTGGCATAAATCCACTCTGGACTTCCCATATCTTTGCTTCTGTTATTTTCATTACCCTACGAATAAGTATTTTTGAGTATATTTTAATTACGGTACTTAATAAGCTGATACCTCTGTAATTATTGGAGTTGCTTTTATCTCCCTTTCTTTTGTATATGCGTATGATGGTCGTTTTTCTCCAATCGTCTGGGACTTCTCCCATCTCGATATATACATTTATCAATTCGCACAACCTGTGAGGTATGTACTCGCCACCGTATTTAAGCATTTCAGCGCTAATACTGTCTACACCAGCAGCCTTACCGCTTTTTTAAGTTCTTAATTATATTTCTAACCTCAGTGACACAGACTTTTTCAATTGGGTTTCCTAATGCATTATGTTCTATGTCGCAGTTCTGTTGCCCTATAGCTTAAGCTCCTAATAATTCTTTAAAAGAGTCTTTTAAAGATTCTACTATCCCTTCTGTATCATATAGCATTTCACATTTGCTGTTTCTCATGCTGACAAACTTTGTACTTTTACTTCCCTTCATCTCTTTAAATAATACTTTCATGGTTCCTTCAAAGTCGTTTTGTAGTTTCTTCTCTTCTTCTGTTCTGATTTTATCTTTACTTTCCTTGACTAGTCGTTTAACTTTCCTCGTTCTGTGTCTGTAATCCTTTTCAAGTCTATTTCTTTCCTCATCGCTAAGACCTGTGATGTTTAATATTCTCTTGTACACTTTTTTCTTTTCTTGACAGGCTGCCTGAATTTCATCATTCCATCACGCATCACCAGACTTTCTTCCTACCACCACCGTACTACACACTTCGGTCGCAGTTTTTACAATGATATCCCGTAACATAGTCCACGTGCCCTCTATATCTCTATTGCTTCTAAGCGCCTCCCAAGTTACCCTATCTATGCGTTCGTTTATTTTATTCTGAAAATCTACTCGCACTTCCGGCTTCTGGAAATGTTCAATCTTGATTCGCATTTGTTTAATTTTTTTGTTCTCTTTCTGCTCCATCCCCGCCCTAAGTTTATTTTGGAGACTAGAAGGTAATGATCAGTATTGCATTCAGAACCACTACTGACTCTTGTATCTTTTACTAGTTCTCTTCGTCTTTCATCCGCAATAACGAAGTCAATTATACTGTGGCTATTTCCTTTACACCAGGTGTACATGTGGATCATTCTATGTCTAAACCAAGTATTTGTAATAAATATGCCCTTTTCTAAGCATTAGCTAACTAATCCTTTCCCGTTTTCATTCTTTCTTGCTGGATCCCCAAAATTATCTAGCACCCTTTCTGTATCTGTATCCAGACGTTGGATGCCAACCCACCCGTTCATATCTCCTAGCAGAATTATTCTTTCACCTTGATCGCAAGTACTTATTGTATCGTTTAAAGTGTCCCAGAAGGCGTCTTTGACTGCCCTCGGATCACTATCAACTGGGGCGTAGCTCGCTATGATAAATAATCTTCTGATTCCTACCTTCATTCTAGCCCACAACAATGTGGCAGATGCAAAATCCTGATCTTTGAAATGCTGTCTTGGTTTTTCATTTATAATTAAACCGACCCCTTGACTACCATGTGATTCACTATCTACTCCTGACCATATTTCAAAACCGCTTTTCAACACCCCATTTTCTATGTTTCTACTTTCGCATCCCATTTTCTTTGTCTCAGGTACACATAAAATATCTAGTTTCCTTACGTGCATAGTTTCTCGTAGTTCTCTTACCTTAAGATCATTCACCCTTCTAGTACTCCAAACACCCAGTCTCCATTCATCGCCTGAAACTCGACCTTTACGTTTACCGTGTGTATGCATTTCGTCAATCAAAGTTTGAATTTACTCCGAGGCTATTTTATTGTTTATATTATCCGTTGTCTAGATTGTACATCCAACTACCACCTTTATGCGTGAAATTTATTTTGCGAGTCGAAATCATGTCCAAGTTATGCAGTGATTCGTCGTATGTTGGAGAGACTATTTGTAACGTCCTCTATCAAATTTTCAAGAAAAGAAGAAGAATTCTCCCTTTAATCCAACGGAAGCCCGAATTAATTCTTATCGCAAGCATTCCCAGAAAATACAGTTATAACTACAAGAAAAAAAAATTATTCTCATAAAGTACCCCTCAAGGGATAGTTGATACCCCCAGTAAGCGTGGCTTTTCAAAACGTTTGTGTACTATAAATTATCAAAGGCAGCTAAAAACGTGTTTGTCTGACGGTTTCAACCTCCATTTATTCGAAAACTTGACGTGAAGAGTACTTTTCGAGGGCAGATTCGTGTTCAGCATATCCGATTTAGTAAAGGACACCGCCTTAAAAAAATGATGCTTGCGTCCTACACTACGACACAAGACATGTTTATGTGTAAACATCTTCGATAAACGTTGAATTAAAATAAAATCTTACATAAGTCAAAGAATAAATAAATCTTTGTGAAATCTTCAAAGATTTCAAAATATTTCACACAGATTTACAAGATTTCATAAAGCTTTAAAAAGATTGCAAGCAAACGTTAAATTAAAATCAAAATCTTACACAAATTAAAGAATAAGTAAAAAGATTGCAAAACAATTCATAAAAATGTTAAAGATTTCAAAATTTTACATAGATTTCAAAGACTTTACAAAGATCTCTAAATATTTTACAATCTCAAAAGAGGTTACCAAGATTTCAAAAGATTTCAAATCTGTTAACTATGCTGGAAACAAAAGCCCAAGTAAAAATAATTCGTCTTGGCTAAGTCTTCATCCAAGACATAGCCAAGATATAGCTAAGACGTTTTTGTAAGTCTCGCCCCTGGCCGCAATCTGAGATTTCATTTTCGCCAAGATCTCCGAGGGACTGCAGTTGACTTGCGTCCTATGGTCAAAATCGACGGGGGGCCTAGCCAAGTAGTAGTCCTCTCTCACTTCCCCCACCAGTCGAGTGGTGGATATGACATGAGAGGTGTAGGGGTAGTTCAGAAAGGAGGCAATTACCTTAAAATTTGAAACCATCAATAAATATAATCATAGCAATCATTTGCAGCTGCATATCTCGGCAACTAGTGGACCGAAAATTTTCGAAAAAAATGTAAATCATTTTTCAGGGCACTTGCTCCGCGAGGAAAAAAGAACATTTTCCGAGGGAGCTAAAACTTTTGTTAATATATAAGTGTTAAAACTGGTTCTTTTTTAACAACTAAGTGTGCAATTTTTTGAACTTCTTAATAAAAGACTTTGTGTGCATTGTACAAGGTCGATGCCATAACTTTTGTAAAAAATCTTGGGGAAATTATCTTGATTGCAAATACTTTTTTTTACTTTGCAGAAATCTCAATCGTTTTTTTTTTTTGTTAAGAAGAATTCTTATAAACAATTACGGATATTTGATATAGCTTTCGTTTTTAAATGTGTTTTCAAAATTATAGATGTAAAACAAAAACTTTGTCTCTTATAGATTTTCTTTTGATTCAAATAATTTTTAAACTATGGCCTTATGAACAATTAATTGCAAAATAATCTTTGGTCTGTCTCAGCTGCAATTTTACAGTTAAGATTTTCGATTTTGTTTAGTTATTTATCTGGTAGCTTCCTTATAACCTTTCTCTCTGTTACCACTCTGAAAACATCGTTCTTTTTTTAATAACAATTGTTATCAACAAAATTCTAGATTTACCGAATCTGATCTCTTTATCCGCATCCAAATCAATCCAGTTTAAAAGTGATATATATAAATCCTAGAAACTGAAAAATTATATATTTTATTATATATTATTATTTTGCAGTTAATTGTTTATAAGGCCGTAATTAACAAATTGTTTGAATTAAAAGAAAATCTATAGGAGACAAAGTTTTTGTTTTATATCTAATTTTAAAAACACGTTTAAAAACGAAAGCTATATCAAATATCCATATTTGTTCATAAAAATTGTTATTAACAAAAAAAAAGATTGAGATTTTTGCAAAGTAATAAAAGTATTATATAAATTTTTTAAACACACTAGCATCAAAATTAAAAAGTACTATAGTCGAGAACGCTGCCAGTCCTAAGCCTGGAAAAAGTGCGAAGGGAAAATTAGGGAAATAATAGGTGAAGGAAAATGAGAGAAGCGACGAGAAGAGAGGGAAAGAAGGAACGGAGGGCGAGGACGCAAGTCAGCCAGGCCCCCCGTCGATTTCGACCATAGGACGCAAGTCACCGGCAGCGCTCCGAGGGTCATCACTAATTCGTTTTAAATTTTACAGAACGTTTATATTATTTATCTTCATGGTATTTATTCTTAATGTAGAAAATAATAATAATAATTGTATAAAATCACAGTTTTAATCTTTATACGGAAAATTTTATATGCCTGTAGTTCTTGAGACTGACTGGTTCGAATTTTGAATTAGCAAATCATTTATTACAAAATAAGAAGTTTTATCGGTTGTAAAATTTTAATTCTTAGCAGATCCCTGGCGGACCCAACGAACGGAGCCCCACATCGTATCCTCTCCGTATCATGCAAGAAAAACTCATTAAAAAAGAAAGATTAACATTTCACTTGTTGAAATTCGGATTCTACGTGAAATTTTGAGTTAAAAGGTCACAGAGTAATCGCAATAGTTTTTCTTGCAACATTAAAAACTTTAAAAAAA
>CAKNYM010037593.1:945-16655 GCA_932195095.1 Andricus curvator | reverse complement strand
AAAGGGTCGGTCTGCCCAAGCTCGCAGGTACCTGCCCAGAAAGTAGGCCGTTGGGCAGCCCGGGCAGGGTAGCCTGCCCTGGGCAGGCTACCGGTTTCTAAATCAAAATAGCTTGAGAATGAATAATAGCACTGCATGCTAAGATTCACTCAGTGAAAATTCCTGGAATATTTTATAATTAATACTTAACTATGATCAATTGTTTCTAAAAATATATATTAATATATTTTTTTCTATAATTCGCGAAAAAGTGCCAGTTTTTCCACCTGTTTTTGGTGTAAAAAGTTACCGATTTTTGCTCGATGACGTGGCGCATGCGCAGTGCCGACCTTTCCGGGCAACAGTGACAAAAGTGGACGGATGCAGTGGAAAAAGTAAATGGACAGTGATAAAAGTGAGGCACAGTGGAAAAAGTAAATGTTATTTCGGGTGGGTTCGTGCTGCCTCGGGTGGACTCGTGCATCGTGCGCAGCCAACTTCATTCTATTTTCCGACTGTCGTCCCTAACCTAAAAGCAATTTCCTGAAAAGTCTCGAGTTGTGTATTTTGTATGTACTTTTGTCACTTGGCAAAAGCAAAAAAACACCGTCAGTTTCTCCGAAAATACTGTGCTTGGTTTTTTTCACGAAAAATCGGAAGTTTTGAAGCCCTCAACTTTATGGGCCAACTATTCAATTGTGAGAACCAGCTTATTATTACTGCCATATTATTGCCATGGTTTTGATAATTGCCATTGTCATTGTTGCGTCAATCGACAAAAAATCGCCTTCTTTTTACACAAAAAACAGGTAAACAAAAACTAGCACTTTTTAACAAATTATAGAAAAAGTATCGTGTCCCACACATTGAAAAAGCGACGATTTAAAACTCGTGTGATAGCCACCCTCGCTCCGCTCGGGTAGCTAACTTCACACTCGTTTTAAATCTCTCGCTTTTTCAACTTGTAGCACAATATACTATTATTGATGTTTGTGACTAACTTAGACTTTCAACCTATAATCTCAAGCTATTTGAATGGAAGGAAAAAATTCGTTGTACTTGAATTTCCAAAATATTTGGAAATTGTTCATCTAATTTGTTAATGAAAATATAAATTGTTATATTTTACCAAATATTATCAAACATATATTATTTATAGAAATATTTGCAGCAATTCATGTATCACATATGTATCAATAAAGTAGTTCAACTTTCAAAAAAGCAGTTGAATTTTCAACGGAAAAATTTGAGTTCTCAACGAAAAATGTAATAGTTGATATTTTAAGCAAGAACAGATCGAATAAAAAAGGACTAATTTTCTAATAAAACAGTAAAATCCTCAATCAAAGCAAATGAATTTTCAACCAAAACAGATGAATTTTTTACCAAACAGTTATTTGCATTTTTAATCAAAAGATAAGCTTACCATAAAATAGTTGAATTTTCAATCAAATAGTTACATTTTCAACCAAAAAGATTGATTCTTACCAAAAGACATTAATTTTTAAACCAAATACTTGAATTTACTATTAAAAAGAAACGAATTTTCAAAAAAATATATAAATTTTCAACCATACAGTTATATTTTCTTCCGAATTGTTGAATTTTTGAGCCAAAGATACAATTTTTCTACAAAACATTGATTTATGAACAAAAAATTTAATTTTCTACGGAAACAGAATCATTTTTAACCAAACAGTTGCAGGTTTAAGCAAAAAAAATGAAATTTATACAGAAATAAATGCATTTTCAAAGGAGAAAAGCAAAAGTCCACGATTGTCCACGAGGGAGGTCGGGGGGTCTAGCGGGTCTAGTCAAAGTCCACGTGGACTAAGGAGGTCCACAATTTTTTTTTAAATTTGCATGCAAATCTCCCCCAAACTTGTTGAAATCCACAAAAAATGTATGCGTTTAAAAAAAATGATATTCAAAAATTCCACAAGCCCCATGAAGATTAACATGTATTTCCCATTAAAAAAGACATTTTTGTAAATTGTATTCAGAATTGTCAATATTATATATATCGAGTTGATCCTGAAAATTTCTCTTCAAAATCAGCCATAGAATACGAATGAGAAATTTATTTTCGAATTCCACCCCTATAAGTCTATTTTATATGGGTTTAAATAAACCCCATAAGTTAAAACTTGGGTATTGCAAGTTTTTGGCGCTAACTATTACTTTTTTGAGGTTTCTTTTAGTAAACATTTTTTGTAGTGCATAAAATATTACTTTATAGTGATAATTAGATTTTCAAATATAATATTAAAACAATTTATTATATTTCATAGCCATTTTCTCTTAGAATAAAGTTAGAAATTCACGGTTTTATCTTATTTTTTCAACTAATTTTCAACTTTTCAGTTAGACCGAGGCAATAATCAACTAAATTTAACAAAACACAATTGTTGGAACTATTTATTATTTACAATAATATTCTTTTAGAATAATGCTTGAAAGTTGCAGTTTAAAATTAAAAAGATAAGTTTTCAAGAAAATAGTTGAATTTCTAACAAAAAAAATTTTCAGTTTGGCTATTTAACAACTAAATATGAGTTTTAAATAAAAAAGTACAGTACACATTTTCTATCGAGAAACTTAAATTTTCAACCTAAGAAGACGAGTTTTCAACAAAACAGTTGAATTTTCGGGGCGGAGCGCTCACCAGCTCGGCCATAAAAGTACAGCACAGTGGGTCTTGACACCATAAACTCATAAAGCAGACCCTTTCTCGGCAAGCATTCTTTAGTCATATCTCCCTTTTTCAGAAAAGTGAATAATAATAATTCAGGGGACGCTAACTAATTCTGTTCTAAGGTCACATCGATGAAAAGAGCTGAGGTTGCACCTTTACGATCGACTCTTCACTTACCGAAATTGCCAGCTTTTGCAATGACAAAGTTCAAAGACGATGGGCCACCTCTAAATATTGTTTAAAATCAAGCGATCTTCGCGTTAGGTCACATTTGTCTATTTTTTAAGTAGATATTGCAAAAATAGTGTAAAGTGCAATGTTTTCTCAAATCTTCAATAACGATGGAAAATATCGTATTGAAAGTATGGCTCTAGCGGTTTGAGTTTTTTTCCGTAGTTGCTTTTCTTAAAGAAGTTTTTAAAACTTGGTACCTACCAAGTGCAAGCGCTTGCCTTCCGATTTAAAACTGTCGAACTTTGGCATCTTTACGCCACCTCTAAAGATTACTTATGAATTCTAAAAAAAAAACTGCTAAAGTCAGGGCCAAATGTCGAGGCCCCTCACTTCTTCTGATTGCAACTCGCACAAAAAGAATCTCTGAAATATCTAATAAAAAGCATCTGAAGGCTTAAAATCTTCCGAATTCGACGATATATTTACTTTTATCCTCATTTTTTCCCGATAGTTAGAGGACAAATCGTCCCAAAAAACAGGGGTTTCAGCCTCCTTTTTCAAGAGTCAACTTTGACCTGTTCCCAGAAGGAGGGCGATGATAGGAAAAATCTGAAAAAATTCACAGATATTCTTTGAACATTCTTGAATTCAATGCATTTTTCAAAATGCTGAAATATTTCAATGGTTTACTTTTTACGGGGATTTATTTACAAAAACTTTATCTTGAGAACGAATGACGATAGGAAGTCGTTTAATGGATCCAAATGTGCAGTTGTATCAGGCGAGTGTGATGCAATAATTAAATAATTTTGAATATTTCTGACTTTAATCAGTGTGGGCGTGTATCCAGCACAGTGGGACAAGTGTCAGTAAACAAAAAGTACCCTTTCTATGAGAATAGTAATTCCAGAAGCAATACAAATGCCCGAAACAGATGTGGTTGAACGAATCATGGTAAAAATTCTCGAAAAGCTTACAAAATTTATTTTGAAATCTAAAAACATTTATAATTATATTACGGCGCTATTGAAGTGTTGCAGCAATAGAATTCACTAAAAAAGTGGAATAGTCGAGTGTTATTGGACGTGGTGCGTGTTGTCATCGGACAAACGTATTTGGAAGGAAAATGATGTGCCTCAAAAACTAAGCGGTTTTTATAAAAAATATATAAATTTTTTATATAAATATCTCATAATATTATCCACTAACACTACAATGGGCAGTATCCTGAACACGAAAACAAGCCTCAGGAAAAAATATTTAATCATTTCAATGTAATAACTGATGGTCGCTTAAAAGAGAAAATATCTTTCACTTAAAAAAATGGTTTCCTACTCTTCTTGTATCACCACTTCTTAGCAAGTTTCCGAAAATGATACGATAACTTATTTACTCATGAAAAATATGATTTGAGCTATTAAAAAATTAGTTACCTTTCTTTAAATTAAACCACTTTCAAAGGCCATCATCAGTAATAATAATGGAATATTTGAAAGCAGAATTACTATAGGCGCAAAAAGCTTAACAACTCAGCCAAAAAAAATCCTAGAATAATATGTAAATAGTAATTTGAAAGCTGAAAGTGTTCCACGTAAATGAGCTTGAAGACGTTAATGTAAACAAGTGTTTGTGCTTTGCAGACTGAAAAATGTAAAATTTTTCGGGCACATTTAAGATCCGTCAAGTTTAGATCATTATTTCTTATACAAGAGGCAAAAGGAAAAATTTGAAAAAATTCATGAATATGAGGAAAACATTTGTTACTGGAGGAGCTAGGTGTAATCCTGTGTGCCGTTCTAGGTCCGTCGGATTTTTTTACTGAATATTATGTAAAATGTTGTGCTGATTACGAAAAAGTAGGGTGCCCCCCCCCCCTTCCGAGAAATGGTGTGGTTTCGAGATATTCGCGTAATAATATCTTTTTAATTAATGCAATAATCCTGTTGTAATTTAGGGTTTTTCGAAAGTTCAAATATATGGTCGGCTAGAAAACAGATTTACGAAGAGAAATTTCCTGTATCATTTTTTGATTCAGACAACTGTTAGCATACAAAATTAACTATTGCTTGAAAGAATGAGGAAAAATAAAATGGTGCTTATATATTTTTAAATATTGACTGCACAGCCCAAAGCTTCAAACAAAAGTTGGACTACTCTTAGAGGAGCACTTTTTTCTAAAAAAACATTTCTTGATAAAAGTGATCAGTTTCGAGAAAACACCGATTAAAGAAATGAAACAATTCAGAGTGCTGTACTTTTAGCAATTTTTAATAAAATCTCATGGAAACTTTTACAAGGATAATGTGAAGCCGCATTAAAAAATTAGCGTCAGCTTGTTCAAAATCAAATAATAACTCTTTGTGCTATAAACTATAATGAACAAAGTTTCGTTTTCAGCTTCTAATAATCGCAGAGACTTGTAATAAAGCTGAATAATTTTCAAAAAAATTAAATAATAAAATGGCTTTCGACAAAAAAGGAGACTTTCACGCACATCAGCTGTCACTTGTGACAAGAGGAGACGGGACGTTGGAAAGGGGTAGGGATTTATTCAACATTATTTTTGTGACCATTACATATCTATATTTTATGTTTGTGACGATCTATTTTTGTGACTATCGATTGCCATCGATAGACAAGGGCCCTTTCGTCTCATATCGTGACAGACCCATATTTCAGACATCGTAGTGACAAAAGTAACAATAATTTTAAAGTTTTCCCTTATCAAATCGCTTCATTTATTGTCCAATTAAAGATTCTGATAGTTTGTTGCCGAAAAAAAATTTTTTTCCAGCCAAAACAGAGGTGACGCCCCTATTCTGCAATTGCACCATTTTATTTTTTCGCTTAAAACATAATGGATCTGTATTGCTGTTATAAAGGACAATCTTCCGGTTGCGGCCCCCATAAACCATCTCAAATTTTTTCTAAGCCAAAGGAAGAGTTGTGAGTGTGAGTAGGACAACATTATAGCACTTTCCATCAGTGCGTCCTTTTCCATCTTGCACTCTCACTGAGGATTAAGTACAAAATATAAGAAATTTTCAATTTAGCACTTAATAATGTAGATGTATGAATTTTGAAATCTACGTAATATGATACGAACGATATATTACTTCCAAATTTAACAATGATCTAATTTTCTTCACTTATATTTTCAACTAAAATCATATTATTAGTAATTAAGTGAATTTTATTGGTACCAAGTACCTAAAATTTAAGTTACATTTGTAATTCAGAATACTGGATGCCTATTACATAATTAGGAATTTTTTACAGCAATTCAACTGGCCGAAATGAACATGTATTCTTGGAAAATGTGTATTTTTTATACGTTAAAATATTATTTTTTCAATTCGCTTAGTACTAATAATAATGATTTAAGTTGAAAATATAAGTAAATTCAGCAATCAAGAGATTTGCTTGATGCGTAAATTGTTAAATTTGGAAATATATCGTTGGTATCATAATTCGTAGATTTCAAATTTTACACTTCTACATTATCAAGTGCTGAACTGATAATTTCCTATATACATATTTTGTATTTAATCATCAGTGAGAAGGGGCGCGTATTACGAGTGCAAGATGGAAAAGGACGCACTTACGGAAAGTGCTATACTGTTGTCCTACTCGCACTTACAACTTTTCCTGGCTTTTTGCTCCAAATTACAACAGGACTATTGCATTTTTTAAGAAAAAATTAAAACGCAAATATCTCGAAACCATCCCATTTTCAGGGGGGCATCCTACTTTTTCGTGATCAGCACAATATTCAGTTAAAAAATCCGACGGACCGAGAACCGCACACAGGATGACACCCAGCTCCTAGACTCTAGAGGACCTAGAGCAGGGGTCTCCACAATCCACAGGGGCATCGTTTTTTGCTGCCATCCGCTGGTGCCTTTCTTTGACCTATCCTTCTGAACTCTTGCTCAGACACTGACGCCTCTTCTGACCGGCAGCAAAAAAAAATGCACCCCCGCTGGTTCCTAAAACTTGCTTTCCAATAATAAAAACTTCGTGTATAAGAAAAAACTCTTGTATAAGAAATAATGCTCTAAACTTGAATCTTCTTAAATGCGCCCGATATCCCTTACATTTTTCAATATACAAAGCAGACATTCTTATTAAATTAACGTCTTCAAGCTCATTTACGTGGAACACTGTCAGCTCTGAAATGACTATTTACTTATTACCCTAGCACTTTTTTTTGGCTGAGTGTTATGCTTCAAAGGCAGATGCCTATAACTTTTGCGTTGATAGAAGGTAAATTTTTTCCAAAGAACTGTCTGTAATGCATATACCTAATGATTTGCATCTACACTGAACAATTACAACAATTATTTAGGTACTCGTTCACTCTGTTTAAACGTCTAGAAAACAATTAGTAGCAAATAAAGAAACTATGCGATTTGAACAAGAAATCAACCCTTCGTTAAAAAAATTGGTGGCCCTGAAAAGGGCCGATTGGTGTCTCAGTTTCGGTCAAAGAACAATTTACTTCGAGCTGGTGTACTTGGTGACAGCCTTGGTGCCTTCAGAGACAGCGTGCTTGGCGAGTTCACCAGGAAGAAGAAGCCTCACAGCAGTCTGGATCTCCCGAGAAGTGATGGTGGATCTCTTATTGTAATGAGCCAGACGGGAAGATTCAGCGGCAATACGTTCGAAGAGGTCGTTAACGAAGCTGTTCATGATGCTCATTGCCTTGCTGGAGACTCCAGTATCAGGATGGACTTGTTTCAAGACTTTGTAGATGTAGATAGCGTAACTTTCCTTCCTCTTGCGCTTCTTCTTCTTGTCAGTCTTTGCGATGTTTTTCTGGGCTTTGCCAGCTTTCTTTACAGCTTTACCACTAGCTTTAGGGGCCATTGCTACTTTCAGAGAGACTAACGTCTGTACTGAACGAAAATTCATAAAATCGCGTATGTAAAAGCCACACGGTGAGGAAGGCGCTTCAATCGGCGCAGACCGGAGTGGGGACGAAAGCAGATTGGTGCATCCAGTCGACAAGACACAAGAATCGTTGATTTCTCCCCACTCTGTTCATACCACTCCCCCTTTCCTCGTCAAAGTGCATAAAACGGAAGTTTACAGAATTTTTTGTCATTACTTCGACCGAGTTTGTCGTGAGTTCTTTGTACGTTAAAAAATAATCTGAAAATGTCTGGTCGTGGAAAAGGTCGTGCGAAGGGTGGCAAGTCAAAGACCCGTTCAAGCAGAGCTGGACTTCAGTTCCCCGTTGGAAGACTCCATCGTCTCCTCCGCAAAGGAAACTATGCTGAGAGAGTAGGAGCAGGAGCGCCAGTTTATTTGGCAGCTGTCATGGAATATTTGGCCGCTGAAGTTCTGGAATTGGCAGGAAATGCAGCTCGTGACAACAAGAAGTCGAGGATCATCCCTCGTCACTTGCAATTGGCCATCAGAAACGACGAGGAATTGAACAAGCTTCTCTCAGGTGTCACCATCGCTCAAGGTGGAGTTCTGCCTAACATTCAGGCTGTTCTTTTACCCAAGAAGACCGAAAAGAAAGCATAAGTTTGGAATCATATTGTCTACAATTGGCCCTTTTTAGGGCCACCAAATATTTTAACGAAGGAATGGTTTCTTGTTCTAATGCATTTCTCAAGTTTTCTTGTCTAGTATTTCTAATAAGTGCTATTATTTCATAATCACTACCTGATCATAGGGCAATAACCTATCGTCTGCTATCTCGAATACTGGATATGCAAAATGCATTGCTTTCCTGACAATAATCATGCTTACTTCAATTTTAAAATAGAATATGATACATTATCTGTTGCTTCATTTGTTCTCGGAAAGGTATAATGTCCTTTTTTAGTTACGAGCTATTTTCAAGTGTGGTGATTATGAGTCCTAATGACAACAATGGAAGAGCGGGGACAAGAACGGCTACCTCGGTCTGTTATATTGTTGGGAAAAGTAAGCAAAAACAAATTTCGAAGGGTTCAATATAATACACCTAAACAGGAACATGCATTTGCTCCAGTGAAAATCGCCTGATCTATTTCCGAAGTTTTTTCCAGGACATTTTCAGCTTTTCTTTTATTTGTTCAGAAATCGCACAATTGTACAGTTAATCCAATTTTATAGCGTAGCCGTTGATAATAAGTCGACAACATTCACCACCTTTTTTGTGCACTATGAAGTTGTGAACATTTTTTAACATAACCCTATTTGACCTAGAATCAACCATTCTAGATTTATTTTGAAAAACATGTTATTGTTTGACACTTTCCAACATGGCGACCGTGGTCGTACACATATGGTTGGGGACTTTTTATAGCATCTTTATAAAGCCATCCCCAACGTATCTGTGAGAAAAATTCTACTTTTCCCGATTTTTTTTGTGAAATTTGTTTCCCGTTGACTGGACTTTTAGTAATCTCGGGAATTGAGAGAAAATAATTTGCTTTACAAAAAACTATGGAGAATCACTCACAACACTTACTCTTTTACGCACCAAAGTCGAATTTGTAAATATTTTGATGTGCCTTAGATTCTTATGCGTGCATGTGTTATAAAAGACGTGTAAAAAGGATAAATAGAAGGGGGAAAACAATTGTTTACGTCTTTTAAGCACTTTAAATCACAAAATGTTCAGTTTTTCAGTCAAATTGTGACTTTACATAAGTATATTTGAAGGCCGAGGGAACAAAAGGGCCTAACTGACAATTTCATAATTTTACAGGGCGGGGGAAAAACGTTTTCATTCCGAAATATATTATTGAATCAAGTTGATATTTGTATTATATATTGTTGATACCATTTTACGTTCATCCCCCAAGTTTGAATGATTTGAGTTTAAATCCAAAAAAGTTATGAGCTTACGAAATAAGCAGGGGCCTAAGTCGAGGGGTACCGAGGGATCAAAAGGGCCTATCTGCACCGAGCCGTTTACTGTAACCGTTTTACTTCTGTCATTGCGAGTTGTATATTCCTCGACACGCGCCGAGCGTCAGATTTTCGCGGCATTCTCCGCCAATTTTAACGCTAGAGAAAAAAAAAACAACAAAAATGCTCGTTAGGGTTTCCTTTATGACACCCCGTTTGCACTTTTTCAAAATTTTGATTCATATACTTACAAATTTGAGTAATCCTCGGAACACACCAAACACGCGATGACGTTTGTTATGAAAGGAGCACCATAACAAAAAAAAATTAAAATTATCGACCGCAGGTTGCTTCCTTGAAGCCTACGGTAACATCCGGACACACTGAGATGATTCAATTATCATCACCGAATGCTAGAACCTCGGCAAAGCATGCAAAAACCACGTTTTCCCATAAGACTTAATAAGCAGTTAGGCCCTTTTGATCCGTCGATACCCCTCGACTTAGGCCCGTGGCGCATTTTGCCTTCGTTTTTCAAGTTGAAAATTTTTTTTTGAATTTTTTGCATTATATCTCGTTGTGGGTATTTATTCAAAGAATCCAAAAATGGAAAAACCTCAATTTCGAAAAAAATGTTAGTTAGGCCCTTTTGATCCCTCGGCCTTGATTTACCACCAGAATTGTTTTTCTTCAACAAATGTTTTTTGAAATCATGTGCCATATTGCAATGAAATAATGTGTATAGGGGGAAATGATTATGAAGATAACTGCGAAAGCAGCATTGAAGCATGTCGAAAAAATCACTTTTTGCGAACATTCAAACTTCAAACCATTTTTGATAGCGGAAGATATCGTGTTAAAAATCTGTAAAAACCCACAAAAATCTATTTTTATATATAGAGTTAGATTTTTCCTATGCTGATCGAAAAACTAAAAAATTTTATTTTTCGGCTCACCCTAGTGCAGGGTTCACCACTTTCAGCAAGTGGTGACTGCTACGACAAGTGTATGACTGCCACAAAGTTTTTCTGTCATTTTTTTCTTCGCTTTCCAGGAATCCTGAAAAGGACGAAAATTTGTGAGGGCCTGTTTCACCTACACTGTAAAAAAATCTTCTGTGATATTTACAATTAGATTGTAATTTCACGAGCAGTGTATTTTCAATTAGAATGTATAACCTGGTAAATTTACCAATGTCGCTCAGAAATTCACGATCTAGTCCAATTTCACCCCATGAAACAGTATGCAATAACTGTCCGATGTAAAATTACTATGTCTGATGATGGAAATTATTCGATCAGTGTGGCACGTAGTCAATTTACGTAAGTGAGTAAATTTAAATGAGCTTATGAATTAACACTTTTTTTGGTAAAGTTGCAGTATCTAGCATAATTGCACAAACGGGTAGTATTGCTACGTCTTGGCATCCTGAGAAATTACAAACAGGACGTAAATCGACAATCCATCAACAAACTGACAGAAAGAGATGGCGCGTTGAACTTTATCATAAAATTACGTCTCAGAGCCTCTAATATTGCTCTAATAGCGATGAGTTCTATGTGAATAAAAAATAGATGCCTTTTTGATTCAAAACGATATCTAAGAAAAGTAATATGCGCTTTATTTATCCTGCTAGAGTGTTCAAAAATTTATAACCTCACGAACATAACCTAAACATTGAAATGTGGTTTTGAAAGAGGATTTGGGGCAGCAGAGCCCCAGATAGGAATCGCGTAAGTGCAAATGCTTCTAATTATGGCGTTGAAGGCACGAGCTTTGGTGGCTTGTGAAACTGTGGGGTTATTGAAGAAGGGTTTTAGTAAGGTAAAGGCTCCATTTGCCTTATTGCGGGTGGCCTGGATTTGTTTGGACCAAGTGAGTCTCTTGTCAAAGATGACGCCGAGATATTTTGCGGAGGTACTCCATTCAATGGGAAAAGAGTTTACAAAGAGCTTAGGAGGTGTGCGTCGGCGACGAGAGAAGAAGATAGCTTCAGATTTAGAATTGTTGATTTCAAATCTCCATCTGTAATACCAGTCGAAAACGATAGGAGTGAATATGTTTAAACGAGAGGAACAATGACTGATGACCTTGGAAGTTTGAAGAAAACCAATATCATCAGCGTATTGTACAGTGAGAATTTTCTCGTCAACAGGGATGTCGTAACAGAAGAAGTTGAAGAGAGAGGGAGAGAGTTTGGAGCCCTGAGGGACTCCGGAGGTGATAAGTTGGGGGTCCGATAAGGATTTTCCAACGCGAGCTCAGGTTATATTAACGTCTTTCACAGAAAAAGGGTTATTTTGTTGAAAAATCATTGGATTTCAAAGAAGATTTACAATGTTCAATAATTTGCTGTTATATTATGTTAGTGTTGTTCGTTGGGAATTATGGGTATCTCTAATACAAAATTCTTAGAGTTTGAAGAATATGTATCATTTTTCAACAACTTCAGTTTATGTTGGGACGAATTAATATTGACGTCGAGATGGGAGTGAATTGAAAAAAAAACGATTCAGCATTTCAATTGAAAATTCATCATTTTAGTTGACAAGTTGTCTTTTTTAATTGAAAATTCGTCTTTTTTGGTACAAATTAATTTTCTTGGTTTAAAATAAGATTTGTTGTTGAAAACTTAACTATTCCAGTTAAAGATTCATAATTTTAGTTGAAAATTCATCGTTTTGGTTCCAAATTAATTTTTTCAAATGTTAATTTAACTGTTCCATTTTGGGTTGAAAATTGTCCTTTTTTAGTTAAAAAAGTGAAGTAATTGGTTGAAAAAAATCGTATTTTTTGGGGGGAAAATTAAACTTCTTGTTTGAGAATAAAACTACTTGGTTGAAAGTTAAACTCTTGTTAAAAATTCATCTTTTTGGTTCAAAAGTCATCTATTTCAGTTGAAGATTTGTAATTTTTAGTTGAAAATTCATAACTTTGGGTTACAAATTTGTTTCTTGTTTTTTTTTCTGCGGGGGGGGGGGGGGACTATTTTTTGAGCTACAAATTGAACTTCCTCAAAACTGAACGACCTATAAACTAATGTGTGACGCTTCTATATAATAGCGCTCATAGAAATTTTTCATCATTGTTGAGAACTCATTTCGAAAGCTTCGTTTTGCAGGAATGGCTCGTACCAAGCAAACCGCTCGTAAATCCACCGGTGGAAGCGGTAGCTTAATTTGACAAGAGGAGCGCTTGAAGAGGCGGTCCAACAGCGGAACTGCATAGGAGGGCCTCACTTTACAGTTTAATAACAATTCGATTTGTACAGTTTTATTGATAAGATTTAGAAATGAGCTCAACACAGTTGATAAACTTGAAATACGCCATTCTTTAATTATTTAACCTTGTACATCGTAATGGTTTCATTTTAAAAGACACCTCTTCTTTGATTGACAAAGTACAATCCATATTTTTTAATGTTCGTGCGCTCATCTTAAATCTGTTTCTCCACAGTATCGCAGCAGCTTACGAGCATCCACATAAAAGCACTTTTTTAATGAAAATTTCATAAAAAATATTAACAACAAGGTTGCAGATCACATTTTTTTAAAAGCAGATTAGGAAAAATATAAATATGCCTGCTACAATGAAAACAAATCTGAGTGCATTTTTGAAATTTGACAGGTGTACGACTTAAGCTGTTTAATTTTCGGGGCGGAACGCTCATCAGCTCGGCCATAAAAGTTGATCACAGTGGGTCTGGACACCATAAAGCAGACCCTTTCTCGGCAAGCGTTCTTTAGTCATATTTCCCTTTTTTAGAAAAGTGAATAATTCAGGGGACGCTAAGCAATTCTGTTCTAAAATCACATCGATGAAAAGTGCGAATCTCAATGTTGTCTGAAATCCTCAATAACAATCAATAGTTTTCAATGATCTTGCGATAATCTTAAAGCTGTTCTGCCACAGTATCGCAGCAGCTTATCAGTATAAATCTAAAAAAAAATGTCTAAACTAAACAACAGAATGCATCATGTTGAAACAGAAGAGATTACGCCTACGTTAAAAAACATTTGGTGGCCCTGAAAAGGGCCGATTGTATGCATTCAGTACCAGAATCAACACTGAATTTAACCGCCGAAACCGTACAGAGTACGTCCTTGACGTTTCAAGGCATAGACAACGTCCATGGCGGTGACGGTCTTCCTCTTGGCGTGCTCAGTGTAGGTGACAGCATCACGGATGACATTTTCAAGGAAAACCTTCAGGACACCTCGAGTTTCCTCATAAATCAGGCCAGAGATACGCTTGACTCCACCACGGCGAGCCAGACGACGGATGGCGGGTTTCGTGATTCCTTGGATGTTATCACGCAAAACTTTACGATGACGTTTTGCTCCTCCCTTTCCCAAACCTTTTCCTCCTTTACCACGACCAGTCATTTTTCAGCAAGTTAAAGATGTACGACGAACTCGAACAAAGAACGCAACTCGCAATGGTACAAAATTCTGTGGGGTCGGTTATATAGCCATGAGAACGGATTCCCCCACTAAACGACGTGTGCACTTTCTCCCCTCCCTCTTGGCACTAACGAATAAGCATATGTATCATCGCTCTTGGTGAGCATCAACCAATAAGCAGATGTTCCTCCCTTCTAAAAACTTCACGACCTATCAGCTGAAGGAAAGTCAATTCCACAAAATAAAGTTAATCATAATAGGTCTATCAAATACTTGGCCTCAGAAAAATCGTTCAGAGAACTAAGAGCAAGGAAATTAATAAATTTAAAAATCAATTAACTAATCGAATTAACAAAAAGATTATTAAAAATAGTAATGAGAATTGGTCTAATAAATTAGAGAAATTAGAAATCAAAGATAATTCGTTATGGAAAATGGCAAAGTGCCTTACAAAGAAAAATAATAACATTATTCCTATATTGCATGGCCTTAATGGACTAGCTATCAGCAATGAAGATAGAGTTGAGGAAATTGCAAACAATTTTGAAAAAGTACATTTTTTAACCGAAAATCTGGGGGACGATGAGACTGAGGGGATCGCTAACAGAATCTATAATAAAATCAAGTATAAAACTATGGATGTGGATTCCGTTGATCTAGTCACACCTGTAGAGATTAAAAAAGCAGTTTTAAGAACAAAACCTAAAAAAGCACCGGGCCTAGATAATATACAAAATATCATATTAAAAAACTTACCTAAAAAAGCATTTGTACAGCTATCATACATTTTCAATGCTTGTTTTACTTACTCATATTTCCCTTCGTGCTGGAAAAAGGCAAATATTCTTCCTATACATAAAATGGGTAAAGATAAGCTCTTCCCGCAGAGTTATAGACCAATAAGTTTACTATGCACATTAAGTAAAATTTTTGAAAAGATTATTTTAAATCGTATTAAAAAATTTGAATATTTGCACAAATTAATTATTCCTGAACAATTCGGATTTGTTGAAAATAAAAGTACAGTACAGCAGCTCTTCCGAGTAACCAATTATATAAGTACAAACTTTAATCTAAATAAATCTACAGCTCTAGTAATGCTAGATCTAGAAAAGGCCTTTGATACAGTCTGGCACGAAGGACTCATTTATAAATTACACAATCTCAACTTCCCATTGTATATTCTCAAAATTTTACAAAGTTATTTGAAAAATAGAACCTTTGTTGTTACTGCCAATAAAGTAACCTCAACTGAAAGGAAAATAGTCGCTGGAGTACCGCAAGGTTCCATTCTAGGCCCAGTGCTTTTTATCTATTATACGAATGATATCCCAAGAACTGAGGAAGTTAAACTAGCTGAGTTTGCTGATGATACTACGCTATATGTAGCCTCGTGGCGAATTAGGTTAGCAATTGAGAAACTACAAGAATACTTAGATATTCTTTTAGAATACTATCATAGGTGGAAGTTAAAATTGAATGTAAACAAGACTGAATTCATTATATTTAAATTCAAAACTAGAAAGGAATATGTTCCGAAATTATTATTGAACAATAATGAAGTTGTGCCGAAAATTAGTGGGACTTATTTAGGTGTCGACCTACAC
>CAKNYM010037592.1:13678-42298 GCA_932195095.1 Andricus curvator | reverse complement strand
AAAGCCTTCTTTTAGGCAAAACTCCTTACGCGAGCGAAGAGACTAGCGAAAGTTGCGTCATAAGAGGGCAAGGAAAGAGCGCAGACTCGCAGCCTCCCACTAAAACACTCTTGTGGAGTGTGGGAGCCTGAGAGCGGGGCGCGGTCTATAAAAACGGCCGCGCGAATAGGATCGTGGAGTTGGGGGGCTTGCGTAGCAAGCGGAGCAGGGCTTGAGAAGTACCTCAAGAGAAGCCGTAGAATTTATTCTGCGTTCTTGTCTTGTACATCTTCTTAAGCGATTTGGGATAGAGTTGAGTTCTTAGGACTAAAAATCCTAAGTTCAAAAATCTATCTCCTTAAAGGAGAGACCTTCTAAGAGTGGACGGAAGTTAACTTCCCAATCCGGTTTACAAGAGGCCATCTCTCTGAATACCTGTTGCGAGTACTATTCGAGACCTTAACTTTTCTTGGGATTTTTCTTTTGAGCGAAAATATTATAAACATATATTATATATATTATAAGTTACATATATTATAAGTTTTCACTGTGCATTTTTATTGGACTTAGTTTCCAAATACTTGAGACGAAAAAGTCTCACTTAGAATATTTTGAGAGTTTATTTGGCCATAGCCTAGCGGTTCGAAGTGCAGTATTGTCCAGTTACAAATTTCTGTAGCCTAACTGAAGTCCGGACCACGGTCAACCGTGCAACCTTGGCGAAGTAGTTAGATTTAGAAGTTTATGATTGCTAGTCAAACACTTAGTTTCTTATAAGCAGGTGGGAGTCAACTCCCCAACCTGGTTAAGAAAGCGACTAAGCTTGAATAGCAAGCCTCGAGAATATTTCACGAGTTCAAAAGGATCTAAATCCCTATAATAAATTTCTCTTGAGAGAAGATCTGTCTAAACTGGTAAATTCCAGAATATTTGGCAGTGTCCTTTATTTTTACACCTTTCCTTGTCTCTTTTACGGGCAAGTAGGAACGCACCTGCAGTCGAGAGCGACTCGACTCAGGCCCCTTTTTCGAATTGCGAATGGAAGAGTAGTGTCTACGGGACCCTCTTACCTGATTTATGATAGATTATTATTAGGCAGATTAGCCATCGTATTTATAAGCTGAGTATTATCATTACTCTCAATTGAGATCGCTACTGCGAATAAATAAAAGAAAAGTAAAACATCGGGTCTTTGCTTCGCAGACGCCGTGTTCTAAGAATATTTGAGTTAGAAAGCGAGAAGGCTATTGCCACCATTGAATGTTAAATTTCCTACGGGACGGTCTGCACATGAAAGAATCCTGGCCACCAAAGAATATTTTCTATTTTGATTTGAGCTGAAATAAACAGCATTAATTTTAAGAGTATCTTGCGAGATTATGAAAATCCAATTTGGAAAAATTATTATAAATCTCATATGAGATTTATAGAATTTAAGTTATACATGGTCAATGAACCCGATTTTTAGAGATTGGTTTGAGTTATAGTCCTACGAGACTGATAGTATCTAAGAAAGATTCCGAAGAAACACATTTCGAAAAATATCATTAGAAAATTAAGTGCGAAAATCCTATGAGATTTCTAGATTTATAAGATTGAGAATAAATATCCTGAAAAAGTAGAAAGTTAAGATTTGGATTATAAGGAGTTTTCATATTGCAAATAAGAGTATTCATTTATTGTCGACAATTAGAAAATAAGTTTAGCAGATGCTAGGGACGAACTTTATTGTAAAATTAGAGCAGAATAGGTTTTGGTGAATAAACTCCGTTTATAGATGAAAAAAATCGATCTTGTTGCTTGTTGGGCGCGGTTAGTACTTGGATGGGTGACCATTCAGGAATACTGCGTGCTGTTGGCCGGTCGTGGGTGTGGTGGGCCCACATTGGTAGTAAATATCCACCTAGAAACACTACCCGAAACGGGTAGTGAGGCAATGAACTTTCGAGTTCGAACTGCTAATCCATTTTTTTTTAATCTGGTTGAAATAATTTTCTGTCATTCGTAGCGACGCGAAGAGCTGCTGTAATACCATGTACTTGATTCGTTGAAAGCCCATAACTTGTTCCAATTTTTAAGACATCTTCAGCAGAAACACGCTTCCGTTTTTGCTTTCTGATTGCTGTTCAGTAAAAGAAATTTTCAAAGGCTTTCCATGTTTCTGAGACAAAGCGACTACAGTATTTCTATCTGATTTATTTTCCTCAACGTTTGTCGCTTTTTCATTTCAAATTACTTTAATGAAATGACATACCAAGTGTTATTTTTCTTTTAGGGTTATATCGTTTATAATATGATCTTTTAAATGTTCGTAATGCTTCGGTGTACAAGAAAAATGTGATTTTCCTACTCCTAATTATGAATGGCACTTTTGCAGTATCTTGATTTATTTATTTCTTTCGCATCTGATGTGTTTTTTACGTAATTGCTGTGTCCTGCTGTTCTCACTAAGTTACATAAGTCGCATTCGCATAATTTACCTTCTTTCGATCTGGTTTTTTGATTTATTAATTTGAATGTAGAATAATCTGGTAATTTTATACTCACTTTAGTTTCATCACTTTCGACCAAACGATAAATAAGGATTCTGCAGGCATTACAAACAACTACAGGGAGGCGATTATCTTCAGCATCATAGCTCACAATCTTTTGAATAAGATTGTTCAAATGATTACTAATCTTGAACAATTGTTTCTTTTTTTTTAAGACAAAGAAGGCTAATTTTCGCACGGTTTTCATCATGAGTTCCAGCGTGGTCTTTAGATTTTGCAGACATATTTTACGATTTTTGCACAACAACGCACTTGGTCAAAATATTCAAAAACACTAAACAACTGCAGACTGCGCGATGCACTATTGGCAGAGATATCTTGCCTACTAATGGGTTGCAAAAATTATTTTCACGGAACTTGTTCTAGATATGCTTACATTAGGTAAGAGAATCCATCAATGTTTACATTCAGGTGTTGTTGTGTCTTGTTGTCGTGTTCACACAGGCATGTATGATGATAGGTATATTTCAAGACGTACTTCAAAGACTTCATTATATTTTAGGAATTTATTATATTTTTTCTAAAGTTTCATTTTGAAAAGTTGAAATTTTAATGTCTTAAGATTCTTTTTTTAATTTTATAATGTTTTTCATCAATGAAATGCAGAAAAAAATCAATTTATTAAATTTTTTGAAAAATTCGATTTGTCACCCTTAAAAAACATTTTTCTAAAAAACGGCACACCGTGACATGTCTTAGCTGAACAAAAATCTTGCTGTTGTTTTAACGTTAACTTTTCCATAGGAACAACTTTCTTTAAATAACCATCAATTCGTCCAGCTAAGACTTTTAACTTTTTTAGAAAATATTCAATGCAATCTTCACTTCGATAGACTTTAATTCTGGAAAGCGAGTCGTCAAAATTACATTTTAAATAGAAAGAAACACTGTGAGGGACATGCTTTTGATACGCTACTGTGTTGGGCGTTACATCATCGTCATCTATCCCCAATGACTGTGCTTTTGCGATAGGATATAAAAAAGATTCGATGTCAGCATAGACAGAAAATGGAACCATTTCTTTATATTTATAATTTTTAAAACGTAAAATATTTTCACCTACTCTTGGTAATATTATTTTACATTTATTCACCTTTTCACAATCTGATTTGTAATTTAAAAAAGATTTCTCCATTTTAAAATGGCATAAGCACCTATCGCAAAAAAATGTTTATGCTCATTACGTGTCAGTTGAGTACTCACTAAACGTGACAAATTTTTAAGAGAGCAAAGTCGTATACTGGTTTGCTTTCATCATGATTATATTCAATTTCAGAATTTTCTACCTTAAGAAGATGTATTGCAGGCTTATTTGACTTTGTTGCACGACTCAAATATATAGGTACAATTTCCTCTTTCTTTCTATTATCAATGTGGTCTATACCATAAATATTGATATTCAAATAGTTAATTATTTCAAATTTCTTAACATCTTCTAAGGTAACTGGAAAATTTATATCTTCATATTTTAACACGGTTTTGAAATGTGGATAAGATCTTGTATCTGCAACGTTAGATTCAAAAGGATAAAGAGCCGCCATCACAGACCAGAGAAAACAGTAGTGATCATTGTTTTTGATATTTATAAAAGCATGTTTGTTTTGTATGTGCTTTGATAATTCAATACAAGTTAATGAACCTACTTGTAATGGTGCATATCTATTAATATTTACACCTACATTTATTATTTGAATCAATGACCAGCCTGATTTATGTCTTTGAAACTCTTCATCCTGAACCAAAATTTCTTCTTTCACATGATCTTGAAACCAATCGCTAAGATCTGTCGATTCAAGAATAATCTGATTATTGGTTTTGAAAAACTTCATTTCCTCAACCATTTTACCTTCTACTAAGGTTCTGAATTTACCTGCGAAAATTACATTTACCTTCACATTTCCCTCTTTTTTTTTAAATATTCGTTATCCGTGATATAATCATAGATTTCGCATCATTAAGAAAATTATTTAAATTTTTGTGCTTCAAATTGACTATAGAACCAGACCTTATTCTATTCTGAAAAGCTGTTTGCAATTCCTCCCAGTGTATTCTATCTGCTTTCCTGTTCATGCTACCTACACCTACCTTCTGGAAGTTTCTAATTTTTCTATTTATCGTTTTTAAAATTCACATTGTTGTTAATATTTTCATTTTCTGACCAACTGATGAATTTTTATTTAACTTCAGTATATTGTTCAACAATCTAATATTTCGAGATCATATTCCAATCCATTAATGAATTAATACTACTGAGGACTTTTCGTTCAAGTTTTTGTAAGCTGACTCCATTAAATGAATTAGTTTTTTATAGAAGTTAGAATTCATGTTTTCGGTTTCTGTCTTGTTGACTTTAGTGAAGTCCATTGCACTGATGATTTTCAATATAGGATACCTCACAACACAAAATTATATAGAAAATATTTTTTTCCTTTAAACAGTTATATAAAATATGTTTCTGGATTCACACTTTTTAAGATTCACTGATGAAAACTTTATTTTTCTTTAGCGACACTTATGCACTGACGTTTGAATAAGAAAGAGTTATGCATATATGCTGATGATTAACTGAAACGACTAAGGGCTGTGCGGGGTTTATATAGGTCTGATATTGTTATTGTTGATACATTCTTTAAGGTTTTTAATGATAATTTCTTAGAATTGTACATAATAAAAACGGTTCTTTCCTTATGACTGTAATGTAATATGACACCTTTTGTTTATGTTAAAAATTCCTGGTACAGTTATAATATCACCCCTTCTGCAAAAAAATGATTGGATCCGATTGCGAACGATTGGAAAAAAATTTCAATCGTTCCCAATTGTGTTTCTTAATCGGGTCATACCGATTCGGAACGATTGAGGCCGGCTATCGTTGCCTATCGTTCTCAATCGGGACTCGAGATGAAGTAAGTCTGCCATTATGTTGGTGGCAGCACATTGATCTCGCGGGAATTATTTGAAAACGATTATTTAATTTTTTTTTAAATTACATATCTGTAAAAGATAAATTTTAAAAAGATTTTAAACTGTTAAATAATTCCCTCGTGATCAAGGAGCAATCACCAACATATTTCCAAATAACTTATTTTGTAGTAATTTTCATGACTTTTGCGTATTATTTTTCATTACATTTTAATTTGTTTAATTCAGTTGCGGTCTATTTTTTTTAAAAAGTTGATACCTAAGTATAATAATTAAACAGGTTTTTAAAAATTATTTCTCAAATAAATTAACAGTATTATTTCATTTTGATTTCGAAATTTAGGTTGCACATTAAACCTTATTTGTGTGACAAAAAAAAACAGCTTCATCGGTGTAACGGAGTACCCGGTTATCCACCTCCTTTTTTAAAAATTTTAATTTGTAAGAGGAGAACCCAAGTTATATTTCCCACCCCGTAATAATAATAATCAAACAACCCCTGAGAATACCCCTACCACTTTTACCTGAACAAATCCGAAGACCCTCCACGTAAAACACTCAAAAAATTTGAAATAATCACCCAAATCATCTTCAGAAAACCCCAACTTATATTTCCAACCCCATAATAATATTCAACAACCCCCTAAGACCACCACTACTACTTTTACCTTAACAAATCCGAAGAGCTTCCACGTAAAATACTCAAAGAATTTAAAAATTTAAAATAATCACCCAGTCAATTCAGAAAACCACCAGTTATATTTTTAACCCCATGATAATATTCAACAACCCCCTAAGACCACCCCTTCTTCTTTTGCCTTAATAAATCCGAAGAGCCTCCACGTAAAAAACTAAAAAAATTAAAAATGATCACACGCAAGTTACCTTCAGAAAACTTCGAACTAGATTTTCAAACCCATAATAATATTCAACAACCCCCTAATACCACCACTACCACTTTTACCTGAACAAATCCGAAGAGCCTCCACGTAAAACACTTAAAAAATTAAAAATAATCACTCAAGTCACCTTCACGGCTTTTAGGGTTAGGTTTCCGATCGACGTCTCTATGCACTTACCCGATTGCGAACGATTCAAACGCTTGTCCCGATTGAAAATTATTGAGAACGATAAACAAAATTTGTTCCTTTTAACACCAATTCAAAACGATTCAACTGTCAATCTGTCTCAATCGGGTGTAACATTGCGTCATTTTCTCAGTAATACATGTAACATGACACCATTTTGAAAACAATTATCTGAATTCTATGTAACTTGATACGATTCCCGGTAAGAAGGCTTGAATAGAATAGAATTAAAAATTTAAGATTTCAGCGTGAAAGTAGAGATAATCCTATTATTTTTAATACCTGATTTTCCCTTCAGGCTTCAATGTTCAAGAAAGTAATAAGTGGCTCAGAAATGTAATTCCCGTCTATTCACATAGTGTTAATGACTCTCTTTCCTATTCCAAAAAGAAGGTTAGATATGAAGTGTGTTCAATTCAGTTTGATTCATTCGCGAAATGTGTACATTGAATTTTCTGAATTACCGGTTTTTGAATTCAAGTTAGGAAGGGTCTATTACAGTGAATTCAAGTTTACATTGCGGAGAGATGGTGTGACTTCAATTCAAGAAATCTGAATTGATTTTATATGAAACGTATTATCCTCAATTCCAAATGGTATAACTGAATTGAATGAATTAGGATTTGTGATACCGAGATACCAAAAAGAATTTATGTATTCTGAAAACATTAGTTAACTTGAATAATTCATTAAATAATTATTTAATTAATTAATATAATTATACATACATATAGTAATAATAAATTCTTTAATAATCGTCAGTAAATTGTCCTTTTACTGCTTTTGGTATTAGATAGGTAGAAAATTATATTTTTCAAACTGTATTGAAACGTATAGCAGTTGCTTCTTTCTAAATTACTGTTTCTGGTTTAAGAGAACGAAGGGAAAATCAGGCATTAACATGAATTGAAATTTTCAATCCTATTCTATTCAAGCCTTCTTACTGGGTTGTTTTTATACTAAATTCCTTAATACCTATAAAATATCACATAGGAAACGGGGGTCTCTTTCTTTTACGGCTCATATCAAAGTGTGAAACTTTTCTCAGTATTACATGTAACATCCCGGTAACAAGGAGTTCATTGGAAGGCATTGGAACGTTTCAATGCGTTTTAATTGCATTTTTGTCTGAATGCTTATTAATGCGCAAGGCGCAATGAAACGCATTAAAATAAAAACTTAAAATGAACAGCATTAAAAGGCATTGGCATGAATGTGAAGTTAATGAAAGGGCATTTAATGGCATTGAAATGAAGGAAACTGAGTATATGCTACATAACGGAATAATTATGAAAAAAGCAAACTAAACAATTTAAAAAAAAAAATGTTTTATAATTATAAAAATTTAGGACCAGACAAACGTTTCTTAGTGCTTCTCATTTGATTTCCCAAATTTTCAACTCGATATCGCGTTTCGTGTGAACGTAAGTTGGTTTTGAAAAAAATGTCAATAAAAATGTTGAGGTTATGCTCAGATGGCCTTAAATTGAAAAGCTTTTCAACTTACCCGCTGATTTTAATCTTACTCCCTCCTGTATGTTGGCCTTTCCGCCGTTATTCAGAGAGACGAGGATGTGGTATTTTTGCGTTGGCGAATGCTTCGCGGCATCACATTTTTTATTCTTGACGTATGAACTTTTGTTGAAACGTTTCGCGAGAGTGAAAGTACATACGCGAACATCTTGCAGTTATCACTAAAAAGTATCAAAATGCGAGAATGTTCTACAACGAAATACAATGACCATGCTCACTTTTCGGCTACTATATCACTTTCGCGTCTGTTCCTCAGTTCCTATATGGTTCCTATTCTTCTTAAATGGCATTAGCCTTGTCAATGCAATCTGCCGCAGAAGGCATTGTATGGCATTCAACTGAAAAGATCTCGAAACAGCATTGAATGGCATTAACCCGATTCAATACTTTGTGTCATGAAAGGCATTGTATGGCATTCAAGTGGGTGGCTTGGCGAAACGCATTAAATAGCATTAACGCCAATTCACTTAACAGTATTACCATGACGTCAGTTTAATGCCTTTTCATTTGTGCGCATTGAAAATGATTGGAACGAGACAAGATTCAAGTCATAAAACGCATTTAATGGCATTTCGGACAAAAATGCAATTAGTACGCATTTCAAGGCATTAAAGTGTCTACTTTTTTAAATGCCATTCTATGCGTCTCAATGAACTCCTTGTTACCGGGATGACACCATTTTGAAAACAACTATCTGAATTCTATGTAACTAGATACCATTGTTTTTATATTAAATTCCTTAGTACCTATAAAATATGACATAGGAAACGGGGGGGGGGGGGGATCTTTCTTTTACGGTAAATAATAAAGGTAAATGAAGGTAAATAATCAAAAAGTACCACCTTACAACCACCAAAGGACCACCAAGGTATTCCATGAAAAAAAATTTACAATTTTTGGAGTGCCAACTTCACCGGTGTGACCATTAGTGTCAATTTGTGCAAATCCGTACATTTACACTGATGGGCGATCCGATTTTACGCAACTTACGTAATTTTCGCCAGATTTTTCAATAGTACGTAAGAACGTACTGAATGTATATTCTGTGCATTTTCAAATTTTATTTTTTGAGAAATCCCAACATTTCTTTATCTACAAATTGAGACGTACTGTTACATACGTAAGAGTTAAAAGAAACAAAATGTACAGGTAAACATGAGTGGAACTAATGCCTAGGTATAAAAATTAGAATTAAATTTTTGCAGTTTCATATAGATATAAATGTATCCGAGCAAAGAATGAAGCGATAAAATTAACTATAGAGGACAGAGCTAGGAACAGAAAAGAATAAGAGAGAGACGCATAAGCTGGACCGTACGCCAACACGTACGCACACCAGTTTAGATTTAAAGTCCAGCTATAAATGAGTACGCATGGATACACATATATTTTTCATGCACCGGGTAATTCGACGATGCCTCGTGATTCCTCACGTCTCCATTATTCTAAATTGGATAAAAATATCAATATTTAATTATCAAAATTAAGAAGTGTATAAATACTAAATGTAATATATGTTCCTATGCAAAAATTTATTAATTTTAACCCGTAGAGAAAATAGTAATAAGAGTTAAGCGATTTCACGAACACTGAAAAAAAAATTTACTTGATTGAAGGAAATGCGTTTTTTTTTTTTTTTTTTCTTTCGACCACGGAATTCTTTACGTCAGTTAAGTTAATATTGTTTAGACGCAAAAGATTCACGCATTAATTCAAGGAAATGATTTCTTTGGTGACATTTCTTTATTATGAGTAAATATTTCTTCGCATTAAATGCGAAAAATATTAAGTCAAAGAAATGATTTCCTAGAAGGTAGGAACCTAGGTTTATTGAATATGTTTTTGGCGCCTAAAGAACTCCTTCTTTAGTCCAATGAAATATATTCCTTGAAAGTCATAAATATGTTTTAAAATCAAATAATTCATACATCATTGGAGTAATTAGTTTGTTTTTTTTGAGTCAAGAAAGTATTCACTAAAGATAAATGAATTTTCATTCAATTGAAGAAATACTTATTCCATGCTAAGAAATGTAAAAATCATATTAATAAAACAATTATCTACATTTAAAAAATATTCTTTCACGATAAATCAATATTCGTTCAATTGAAAAAAAATTTATTTAACACTATAAGTTGATATAATTGTTGCAACGAAATAAGGACTTAAATTGGAGAAATACTTATTCAAGATAAATGAATATTCATTCAATTAAATAAATATTTATTGCATTTTTAACAATTATTGTAATCAACACAATGCAAGTATTATTAAAATGTAAAAAATATTCTTTTAATATAAATGTATATTCATGAAACTGAACAAAAATATTTATTCCATGCCAGAAGTCGACATAATCATCGCAATGAAATAATTATTTTTGTTTAAAAAATGTTTAAAAAATAAAACGTTGATTCATTCGAATAAAAGAAATCTTCATTTGAATAAGTAATTTTCTATTTAAAAATTTTACAGAAACAACAATTATCCGATTTCTATACCTCACCGACATTATGTTGCCAACTCTTGTCAACTGGAAATAAGACGAGTTGAACTTTGGAAAATTAAATGATAGCCAGTAAGGGACGTTTATCTTGCCCTAAATCTTTATTTGCAATTATGAAGATTTAAGACAATTTTAGAAATTATAAAAAATATTTAAACATAGCTTTTAGTAAAAATTGTTATCACAGAAAATTTAAGTTTGCATTTTAAGTTCAGTTACAAGAAATTAAATCTTTCTCATGAATAAAATTAAATTTAAAAATTAGGTTTCCCATCATGAAAATGGTCTCTATAAAGTGACTAAAATATCTGATAACTTATGTAAAAGTTTACAGTTCGCATTATGAAACAACTGTTTCATTTAATTTTCATAATAAAACAATTTAATTTTTTTATTTAAGATAGGGTCACAGATACAACATTTCTGCATCAAATATTAATTACTAGGTTGAAATATTGTTGACTACTCTCTCAGAAATATTAGGAAAAAAGTGTAAATAATAACATTTTCTTGGGTTTATAAAGCCTCCAATATAATCGATTTTTTTTACAAAAATGTACTTTTTTTTCTTTTATTCTGCCAAGATCTGAACTTTGAACAAATAATTTCAGATTGTGAAATCGTTTATGAATTTAGTGTTCAAGTATAAGAAATTTTTGAATGTTTAAAACTTATTTCTCCTAAGTTCAGACTTTTAATTTCAAGGTATTTTCTTTAAAACCAGAATTATTATATTGTATGTTTTTTACTCTATAATCTTCATATTGTTTAAATAAACCCGCATTTGAGTAATACCACGTGTTTGCTGATAATATGCGCTTGATCTTAAAAAATGTACCACATCAAAATCACATTATAATTTATAGGGCATTTACTTTAAGGCCCGTCATTATAGTCTAGTCTCCCCTAATTATTATACGACATTTCAGTGACAAATGTCACAAAATTATCCCGGCTCAATTGATAAAATTAAATATAACTCGGGCCACCAAAAATTTTTGGTCCGGCACTGGTCGTTTCTCACAGGCGCATAGTGGGGTGAAATTGGAAAACGAGGTTCAAAATGACATTTAGAACGTAATTATGCACCGACTTTAGACTTTTTTTTTTTTTTAAATTCAGAACTAAATTTTTCAGAAAATGGTGAGAGTAGATCTTTTATTTTTTTGTTTATTTAATTTTTATGTTAATGCAAACAGCGAAAAAATGTCGATTTTTTTGTATTTCATTTTTTATCTTCTAGACAAAATTTTTCTTATACTTCTCGTCCCTTGTTTTTAATTCACAGGGGTATGAGAAAGATAAAAAAATTGTTAACTTGCAAAGTTAATTGTTATAAACAAATTGTATTAACAAATTATCGATATTAAGGGTTATTCGTCTTCGAAGTATATTTCTGCTCTGAAATCGCTTGCCTTCATCGTCAAGATGATACGTGGCCATTCAAATTTAATATTTTATCTTATTTGTTCATTTTATAAACAAATTATATAAACAAATGCACATTTTGGGCGTTTTTAGGCGAAAAGAAACCGTTTTTTCTTTCGAACTTGTTGCTATTATATTTCCAATGATGTTTTCTGAAAAAAATTTTGCCACTCATCAATATTTTTTTATTTTATAAACAAATTATATAAACAAATGCAACTTTTGAGCGTTTTTAGGCGAAAATAAACCGTTTTTTCTTTCGACCTTCTTGCAATTATATTGCCAATGATGTTGTCTGCGAAAATTTTTGCCACTCATCAATATTTGTTTATTTTATAAGCAACTTATATAAACAAATACACATTTTGGGCGTTGTTAGGCAAAAATTAATCGTTTTTTCTTCTTACCTTGCTGAAATTATTATGCAAATGATGTTTTCTAAGAAAAATTTTGCAACCCATCAATATTTGTTTATTTTATAAACAAAGCATATAAACAAATGCACATTTTGGGCGATTTTAAGCGAAACAAACCGTTTTCTCATCTGAACTTGCAAACATTATATTGCCAATAACGTTTTCTGAAAAATGTATTGCCACTTACAATATTTGTTTACGTTATAAACAAATTATATAAACAATTGCACATTTTGGGCGATTTTCAGTGAAAATAAAACGTTTTTTCTTCTGACCTTGCTAATATTATATTGCCAATAATGTTTTCTCAATATTTTGTTACCACCCATCAATATTTGTTTACTTTATAAACAAATCATATGGACAAATGTATATTTTCAGCGTTTTTAAGGGAAAATAAGTCGTTTTTTCTCGTGAGCTTGCTGAAATTATATTGCCAATTATATTTTCTGAAAAAATTTCGCCATTCATCAATGTTCACTTATTTTATAAACAAATTATATAAATAAATTCACATATAAGGAGTTTTTGCGCGAAAAAATATCGTTTTTTCTTCTGATCTTGTTGCAGTTATATGACCAATGATGTTCTATCGAAAAATGTTGCCAAGCACCGCTAATCGTTTATTTTATAAATAAATTATATAAACAAATGTACATTGCAGATATTTATAGGCAGAAAGAAATCGTTTTTCTTTTATTATTGTTTAAACTATATTGACAATGTATTGTCTAGATGAAATATTGTCATGCCTCACTATTTGTTTATTTTTAAAACAAATTAGGTAAACGCCTAAAATGTTCATTTTTTGTATAATTTGTTCATAAAATAAGCAAATAATAATGCATATCCATTTTTTTCAGAAACCATCATTAAAAATATAATTTCAGCAAGGTCAGAGGAAAAAAACGAATTCTCTTCGCTTAAAAACTCCTAAAATTGTTACACCCCCCCCCCCCCTAACTTCGATAAAAAGGGAAATTGAAAGGATTATTATTGAAGATAAAATTTTTCAATAATAATCGAAAAAATCGAATAAATGGGACAAGGAGGATGTAACACGAATATTACAAATTCCGCAAACTCAGCGTTATTTACGTTAAAAATTCTGATTATATATATGTAGTAAAAATGGTAGCAAGCAAAATTGAGAAATTGAGGTAGAATTTATTTTAAAAGGAAAAATTGATCATAATGCCCTTTCACAAATTATAAAAATAAAAGAAATTATCATCCCTAATAATGTTCTCGAGAGTGCTTTCACTCTCAATACACTTTCTTTTCCTTTTTCTTAAATAAGAAAATAAGAGAAAATTAAATTATTGAAACTAAATGCGGAAGCGATCATGAAAAGAAAAATCATGTAAGAAATGGCACAGAAACTGCAAATGTAAAAATAGGAATAAGAATGGTATGAGTTAAACTAAAAATTGTTAAGCGTAAGATTGTAAGATAGTGTGAGTGGCTCGCGGTCAAGCACCTTCAGGGATGTGCAGTTACGCGTAACTGGACGTTTTTGACGTAAAATACCTAAATGAAGTATTTTACGTCGAAAACAGGTAAAATACCTAGTAAATTACGTGTCAAGATGGCGGACCTGTAGAACTGTGCATAATCTCACTTTTTTGGATTTCTGGTATCGGCATTCGTAAGGGTTTTTTTAATGCCTATATTGTTAATTAAAAAATAATAATATCAACCAGGGTTGTGCAGTTACGCGTAACTGGAAGTTTTTTACGTATAATACCTAAAGGAGGTATTTGACGTAAAATACCTCGAATGTGTAAAATACATGTAGAAAACCTCTGATTGGCTGTCTGATTCAAGTTTTCAATTTCCCGCCTCAGAGGTGGCGCCCTCATATATAGAACAAGACATAATTTACATCATGTAGAAAACTGATGACGTAAAATACCAGGTAAATTACCGTAGAAAACCAAGTAAATTACCACGAGTATTTTACTTACCCATCACTGAGCACCTTTGGTTCATGTCACACGCAAGGTGCGACACACACGACGTAAGCTACCGTGTACATAGAGGCAACGAGCATAGTATTGATGCTCCTCGGCGAACACACGCTGGCGCACGGTGATTCTGATCAGTGGGTGAAATCTGACATAGGAACTTCCGGGATAGCGTTTATACAGGAAGAAGCGGCCTTTCATAGCTTAGAGGGCGCTGATATCGCGGCATAGTTGTGTGTGTCGTGTCTGTGCACAATCAGTGTTACGTCCAGATTTGCGGAAGTAGAAACTATTCCGTCGGCTCCAACGATGATTGGACGATGAAAGTTCCAGGGGTTCGTTGCTGACTTCGAATGGCTTGAAAGCCAAAACCGTGAACTCTTTAGATGAATGCAGGAATTTCAATAATGTTAACTCAATTTATTGTCGATTCACAAAATATATATATTTTATAACTTCACTACACAGTTGTTCTTAAATTAACTCTCAGATTAATTACAGCGACGAATTTATAGTCTTTTATGTTAAACGCGCGCGTTCAAGCCAGATTTAATTTATGGTTTAATTCAACAATAAAACTTATCGACAAATTGAAAGATAAAAATCGCGATATTCAATGGTTGAATATTTGAAAGCAGGAAGACCTTTTTTCTGGCGTTTTGAACGCGCGCTCCTATATTTATAAACTTGAAACGGATGACGTAGAAGGGTTCGCGCGCATCATGTCGTCACTATTAACCAATAACAAAATTCATTTCGTTTTGATGTCGACATCATCTACCAATCAGCCCGTGGATGATTTCACCCTTGACGTCACAAAATAGGGCGGAGATCAGTCCACGCTGATTCATGGATCACATCCTGTGATTCAACCCTTCTTCCTTTTTATCTCGGATTTTTGGCGCCTGTTTGTCGCAGCTTAGTCTTTAGCGGAAACTCTTAATCACTATGACTAATATCTACTGTACATTTACCTATTAGATAGAGAGAGAAAGAGAATGCTTTTCATCATTGTACCATTTCTTAGAAATTATGACTAATTGGTTTCCCCAATCCATTCCTAAATTACAATTTCCTAGATCCAATGATATAAATTAATAAGTTCCATTATACTATGATATTATAAAGAATTTTAATCAATCTCAATATTCATTGAGAGACCATCTATTCTACATGAGTCGTTCCTTCCTATCTTTATTCAAATTTAGTTTCATTCCCGCTCTTCAAGGTGGCGTCGCTTGACTTGCGAAAAGTCACACGACGTTACATCAGTTGAGTCGCACCAGTGATGCCAATGTTGGCGCCTTTTGCTACTGCGCTTGCGTTCGGGCTGCGCACTGGTTGGCCGCAGTTGGCGCGCAATTCAAAATTATAATTAAAAACAATTCTTGTAATTTAAATAAATAATTATAAAAAAATGCACAAGAATGTATATAAATTGTACAACTTCTGATTTTAGACGAGAAAAAAATTTATAACACATATATTTTTTAAATAACAGTATATTTTCTTTGACTTCCAAAGAATAACTTATATTTCACGAAACATATAATTTCAGAATAATATAATATAATATAATAATAATATTATTATTATAATATAAGAATAATATAATATAATATAATTGTGAGAATTTAACCGATTTCATTAAAAATCGCTCCTTGTGGATTTTTTATTTCGTCGATTTCAAATCTAAACTGAAAATTCAAAAATTTTATGATTTGAATTTTCATATTCATTTTAAATGTCTGACGCAATATTACATCAAACATTTAACATTTTTGAATTTTCACTATAGACTTGAAATCGACGACATAAAAGAACCCTAACTAACGATTTTTAATAAAATCGGTTATATTCTCACAATGACATTCCAGCATATTGGATCCTTCATTTTGAATTTTTGACTTTACATTTGAAATTAGCTACGCGACCCCCCCCCCCCCACCCCACAGAGGAATTTGCAGTCATATCGGCTTGGTCTTACAATTTTGGTCCATCATATATTGGATCCGCCATTTTAAATTTTGAAATTTTTACTTTGTATTCCAATTCGACGACCCCAAAGCCCCTTGAATACGACAAATAGTCAAATTTACATGAGTGGAAATCATTCATGCCATGAAGGTTTAAAATAGTAAGAAGAATAGTTTGTTATTTCTACTTTTATAACACAGTTTAAGTTTCCGCAAATTAAATTTAGCGCGATTTTGAGCGATATAGAAGTACGATTATCGAGCGATATCGAATGAATGTGCGATTTTAAGAGAGAGACGGAAGGGACCGACAGTCAGTGATGCCAATATTGGCGCCTTTTGCTACTGCGCTTGCGTTCGGGCCGCGCACTGGTTGGCCGCAGTTCGCGCGCAATTCAAAATTGGAATTAAAAACAATTCTTGCAATTTGAATGAATAATTATTGAAAAATGCACAAGAACGCATATAAATTGTACAACTTCTAATTTGAGACAAGAAAAAAATTCATAACACATACATTTTTAAATAAAAGTTTCTTTTCTTTGACTTCCAAAGAATAACTTATATTTAACAAAAAATTTAATTTCAGGTGTCTAAAATCAGAAGTTGTACAATTTATATACATTCTTGTGCATTTTTCAATAATTATTTATTCAATTTACAAGAATTGTTTTTAATTCCAATTTTGAATTGCGCGCCACCTGCGGCCAACCAGTGCGCGCTCCCAACGCAAGCGCAGTAGCAAAAGGCGCCAACATTGGCATCACTGAGTCGCACACAGTCGCACGCGAAAACCACAACAAACAACATGTGACAACAAAATAAAAAACGAATAACAGTATTTTTTGTAATAATGTTGTGATTCGCGAAAACATAAAATGTGTCTGAAAAAATTGATAATGGAAGTGCCAAAGAGTGCAAAAATTAAAAGGAAAGTTTCAGGTAAGAAATTTTCATGTGTACAGTTTGAGGTTATAATGGAGAACGTTTCGTCATTTTGAATAATTTCAATATTCTGTGTTTTGTTGTAATTTGTATATTATAAAATTTGATAATGAAAGCTTGTAAATTTGAGTATTTCTTAAATTCTTACGAAAAAATATTTAAATGTGCGGCCACAAGACTAGGCATATTACAAACATAACCTAATCATGTAGATTTCGTATCATTTTGCATTTTTAAAATTTACTAGATGTTTCTGTTAAATATTAATATTAATAATAACACGTTTCTTTAATACGATTTTTTCGTTTATTCTTTCTGTTTAATGTAGAAACTGCACAGAAAGGCAAGAAAGTTCATTGGCGATGTGTAGTGCCGGGCTGTAAGTCGAATAGCAATGTAAGAAGACACAGCTTCCCGAAGGATGTGAAGAGGAGTCAAGAGTGGCGAGCAATTATCAGTAATCCGGAACTAGATGAACTAACCTCCGACGAATTGTGTTACTACAGAGTTTGTCAGTTGCATTTCCCTGAAAGTGCGTACAAAATTACAGCATGTCGCCAAGTACTAAGAGAGGATGCAGTTCCGGAATTAAATCTCAGTCTCAGTTCTTGTATGCCTACAGTGACCCGCGAAAGCACGAGGGAAATTGAATTGGATATTGGAGCAGCAGTAGATGAAAAAATGCAGATCGATTGTACACTAGAAAATCCAGTGAGTGAATGTTCAGATTTTAAAGTAATGCCCAATTGGGACGATATATGCGTAGAAGGCAAATCAAGTCCACCTCGAGCACCGGGTAACATTAGTGAACCCTATAGAAAGAAGAATTTGCCTCGAAATCAGAATCGTGGAAGCGATATTCAAATAATAAGCGTATCGGTTGAAGAAAAAAGTGATGTGCCACTCCAGGAACCAATTCACAATCCACTGCAGAATACAGATAGGTCACCTGTTGCAGAAAATCAATCTTCAAAGGAACCCTTTATCGCTTTAAGTCCAAAAACTTTGAAAAATACAAGAAATGATTCTTTGAAGGAACCCTTCATTACTTCAACTCCAAAAACTTCAAAAAATAATTCTTCGAAGAAACCCTCTATCGCTTCTACTCCTAAAAATTCGAAAAAACGATTACTTCTTGGGTGAGTAACGAGAAAAAGCAAGTTGACACCAGTGGCTAAACGTTTGCACGTTATAGCATCAAATTTATTGAAGAAACAATCAAAGTATGTACATAGGCTAGGTACAGTGAAAGAACGTATGAAGAGTGCTGAAAAGTACATGGCAACGGTTAAAATGAAGGAGCTGAAGAGTCTATCCAAGGAGCAATTATCATTTGTAGAAATGCAAATTCGAAATGTGCACAAGAAAGCCAAGGCAGGTGAAAAATGTCCTCCGTCATGCCGGTTTCACTAATTTTGTTTCTAATTTTAGTCAATTTGTTTTCCCCATTGGAAAATTTGAAATTCACTTCTTTAAATTAAATTCTAAAGTGCTTAATATTATTCAATATGGTCACATATTACTTACGAGTGCACACTTGATTCTTTGTTATGATTTTTATAATTGTAAATGTACTGATACTTCTAATAATTTAAAATATTCATCATGCAAAATATTTACAATTGCATAACAGTAATCGTTGAAATTGAATAATGACTATTATACTAGTTATCTTATTTATTTTTTAGCCAAATAAAGTTGAAAGTATTAAAATCGACTTCTTTTAACATATTTTTTGTAATTATTTGAACAGGCTAGACGTTTTACATTGGACGACAAGGTCTTAGCTTTAGCTATTTTAAAGCAGTCCGCACAGTGCTACAGACTTCTCAGTAGGATATTCATTTTGCCAACTCCATACTCTTTACGAATATTTTTGCGCCGTATTCCGTTGAAACCTGGTGTCAACAAAATTATTTTTGATCACTTGAAAAACCAGGGTGACAGTATGTCTGAGGAGGACAAAGTTTGCTTCTTACTATGGGACGAGGTTTCCACAGACGCTCAAGTCTATTACGATGAAAAGGAAGACAGAATAGTGGGATTTGAAGATTGGGGCAATGCCAGGACCAACAGATTTGCTGATCACGTGCTGGTTTTCATGCTCAGAGGGATTAAGAAACCCTGGAAAATTCCTTTAACTTACAACTTCTGTAAGTCAAGTACTTCTGCTGAACAGTTAATACGTTGTATTAAAGAACTTGTGCGAGCCATAATTGGTGCCGGATTTAAGCTTGTCGCCACAGTCTGTGACCAAGGTCAGACTAATGTATCGTGCATAAATAACCTCTTAAAAGAAACGAGAGCAACTTGTAGTAGCGAAAATACAGTTTTCAGTAAGTATGTTGTGTGTGTGTGTGTGTGTAAATTTAGAAAAAATATTACTTTAATCAAAAAAATGCAGTACTGAATAGGTGCGTCCAATCAAATATTTATTTGATCTAAAAAATTTGTCTTATTTCAAGAAATAATTTTTTTTAAATGAAAAAATTATTCTTATAAGTAAAATTTCTTTCGATCAAACAAATATTTGATTGGAAGTATTCAGTACTACATTTCTTTGATTCAAGTAATTTTTTTTTCTCAGTGATGATTATTGTTAATTTTCTTTGATAACTAAGTAACTAACTCATATATTTTCAGCCGGAAGAATTCACCTGTCGGGACAGCAGATCCTCCCACTATTCGACCCTCCACACTTAATCAAGGGAATAAGGAATAACTTCCTGACAAAAGACATTGAAGTCGTTTTTCCAGAGCCATTAACGAAGAATAGGAAGGCTGGAAATGACTTTCAAAAAGTCAAACCGTTTATTCTGACACCCGATTTTATTGATGAAATTCATGAAAAATGTAAGACTCCGAAGGACCCAAAGGAGAAGGAACGTTATTTTGCTTCCTGGGATATTTTAGAATTGGCTTACGATATCGACACAAAAAGTCTGAATAACATTAAGAAGCAAATGCCTAAACTTAATGATGGTCATATTAGAAAAAATAAAATACGAAAGATGAGAGTTAATTCTGCAGCTCAAGCTGTGAGCCGAACAATGTCTTCATTTATTCGACTCCTGACTTGCCTTACAGGTTTGAATTCTTACTTTTTCTGAACATTATGTTTCCATTGAATATGAAAATAAAAATAATTTATAATTTTTACAGGTTCCATACAGACTTTGGAGGGAGAGAAAAGCATGCCAAAAAAGGAAGGGGTAACCACTTCAGAAGTCGTGAAATTTTTCAAAGACTCATTAGACTCTGTCAACGGCAGTAAGCAGGAACCGAAGAAGACTAGGAACGCTCTACGCAGGGCAGTCACCGCTAAAAGCTGCCACTCCATATTTTAGAAGGAGGCCGCGCATTGCATGGCGGAAAACATCCGGTTCGTACACCCACATACTAAAAAGCCAAAATCTGTACCATCACTTAAAAATTTTCGAATGATCAGGAGTCATGGGCGACGCAACATTAATCCTACTTGCATGCAATTCGAAAGCTCTTATAAATCTCTTTTCATTAACAGTTTGACATCGGCAAAAACTGTAAAAGGAAACTGCCAAGATGACGAGGGTAAAGCGCTATTCTCACTTCGCAGTTTTGCAGAAAAGGCACAGACTTTTGAAGAACAAGATAGCATCTCTACCGAAAGAGATAATAGCAATGACCATCAGTATGTTCTTTTTGATAACGATCCACATTCCACTCAGACCGGTACTTATTTCGATCAATCTAAAATTGTTATGAAATTATCGCAAAACGTCAGATTTAGAGGCTGTTGTACATGTATCTCAGACTTCAGCGCATTTCAGAATTTCAATACCTATTTCCTAGATGCTTACAGTAACTTGGAAGCAAACATCCCCTTTGTTTGTTTCAAAAAAGGAGTTGTGAACAATCTGATTATGCCCCTGTCACTCTTACTTGACTTTACCTTTATAACTTGCACTGAACATTTTGAATCTGTATGTCAGGTTCTTGTGAAATTGATTGCCGAAACGTATGTAATAGCTTGGTGCAGACAAATGAACAGGCTGTTAAAAGGCAAGGACTCAGGTGCAAGAGCTCAAGCGTACTTAGCAAAGCAAGCTCGTATCCACTACTTAAAAAAATTGAAAAAATCAATAGATAAAGAACTCTCAGACTTTTTAAGATGTTAGTCCTACTGATTCGTGTGGTCTCCTACTTCCTAGTCATTCCAAACAGTACTTTAGAAAAGAAAAAAACTGTTGTATTTTAGGTTTAAATTACATATTTATACTTCTTATTATATTATTTATACTACTATATTTGTATATAGTTAGATATAATATCAATAAAAGAATCATTTAAAGAAAACGCTGTGCCACTCAATAACCCTTACCACTACTCGTATTTCCACAACTAAATGTATTATACAAAGTAGGGTAAGAGGTACATTTATTGGCATTATCCGTTATTATTGGCATACTCATGTCAATAATAACTGATAAAAATGGTGAAGGTTCGGGTAAGAAACTACATGCGATTGTTAAAAAATATTTGATTACAGTCAGTTACTGCATATTAGGGTGGTCCAAAAATACAAAATTTTTGAAAATCGAAAATAGCTAGTGCTCAAAAGTTGCTGCAATCTCTAATAACTTTTTGAAATAAAAAATGGTCCTACGGTGTACCATTCACTTGCAAAAAATTGGCATAAAAAAAATTGCCATCATTTTCATCCCCACAGGAAAATTTGTATGAATTTTCCAAATTCAAAGTTTTTAACCTCATTTCCACACCGTAGGACTATATTTGATTTTACAAAGTCATCAGAGATTTTTATTTGTAATAAAACATAACAACTTTTCAGCACTATCCATTTCGATTTTCAAAAACGTTGTATTTTAGGCCCACCTTACTGCATGTGTAATTCAATATATTTTCAACATTTTAATTTCATACTTAAATCTTCTTAAAATGTCAATAAATGTATTTCACACTCTAAATTGTAATAAAAATAATTTAAGCGTATTCAAATTTTCCCGGTATACGTCGCCATATTGAATGTTAGTTCCAAACAATTCTTTCATAGCTTAGAGGTCGCTCAAATAGGGCTCCACAATTTAACCCAGAGATTGCACCCACTGATTCTGATCAACCGTACAAGCGCAATTAGTATCTATCTTTCCGCTCCCCATCCTACCCTACTACACCCTGCCGTCCCACCCTTAGCGCACTTGAAACTAAAATAAAACATAACTCCTGACCTATTGCACCGAATTTTATGAATCAAAAATTTACTTATACAATATGGGACATTCTAATACTATAAAAAGGGTCAAACATAATAACTTTCAAATTTGAGAGGAAAAGTGAGACCTTGCAATTATATCCTGAGATGAATACAAATAAAACATTGTACAACTTAATCATTTCAACAGGTATAATTGCAAAATGAATAAAAAGCTTAACCAGCAGAATTTCATATTGCCCAAAAATTTTAAGCAATTCCTGTAGAATAAATTACACAATAAAATTTTCTGGTGCAATACTCACATTTACAATACTTGCGAAAAATGCTGCAATAGCAGCAGTCTAGTAACCTAGTTCCAATCATTCCCATCACCACCATTTCAACACCAAATAAAGGAATGTGCAACCTACCAAAATCCGCCACTAAAATAATTTTTTAAAAAACGCGTCGACGAGGAGCATCGATCGAAAATGATCAAGGCAGTTCGGTGAGCTTCTTCGATCGAGTAAGAAGTCTCAACCAATCTCTTGTTAAGAGACCCGGCGACGCCCGTCTCGTTAGAATACTACACGGTAGTACAACGTCCCACGTTTCGACACCAAATAGTGTAGCAGGGACGTTAAAGGTATTTGGCACCATCAGTCTAACGTTGTGTCTCTAAATAAAGTGTACCCAAATCATAGCGAAGGCCGCCTCCGGCAATATTAAACGGCATCGCGAAAGTGACAATTAAAAGAGAACCAATAAGATTGGGTTATCTTACCGAATCTCAAAACGGTAAGGAATCCCAATCAAATAGGTTGTATTTGTCATTATTGAAAAATGGCCACTGGCATCCATTTTTCCGTAAGTACAAATATTAAAAATTGAGACTCACAAATAAAAAGGATAACCAAAGGAGAATACGATATCTTGCCGAATCTCAAAACGGTGAGAAATCCTATTCCATTAGGTTATATTTCTTTTCATGAAAAAAAGGCAAAAGGGATTAAAGGAATGTAAAAGGGTATAATGTAAAAGGTAAACTACCTTTAATCCTGGTTAAAAGCGGCCACTGCAATCCTTTTCTTTCGTAAATGCAAATATTAAAAAGCGAATTAGGGGGAAGTGTAAGTGTTCGACCCGCACAGGTGAATCCTGAGTGTGTGTACGCGTACACTCCTTCTTAAGACTAGAGTGGTCCAGTGTAAGGGACCACGAGTTTAGTGAAACGAAGAAAACATTATATTTCGGCCCGCAAGGGAGGAAAGCCCTTCGCAAATATTGTATTATTGAACTGCCTTCCTCTCTTTCGGTAATTTAAGTGAGAAAGAATGTACATCTAAAGCGGTAAGTCTGTATCGTTCCTAATATTAGTAACTTATATGTAAACATGTCGTTCTCCATGTAGGGCAATTTTTATGTGGGGATTGTAGAATAAATGAGATTCTAATTTTGTAAAACAAAATTGAATTGTGTTTAACATTATTATCGGAAAGCCCAGCCCACTCTAATATAAAAATTCAAGTTTGTGCTTATAAATAAGAAAAATAAGCAAAGTTCACAATATATAAAAGAAGGAGGTTCCACTGTAGGGACCAAAAGGTTATACCCCCTTGGATGAGGGGAATTGGATACGCGAAATCCCACAAAAAGCTTAAAATTCAAATAGTGGAATTTTAAGTGGAAAAATTAAACATCTTGAGAGTCTTTCAAAAGATGGCAGTTTGGACGCCTCCACAACTCTAGCCTAACGACAGGAAAGGGTCTATAAGAAGTGATAGATAAAGAAGTTAAAAATTTATTAACTAGGTTGGGTTGTAACAAAATGCGCATTTGTTTATATAATTTGTTTATAAAGTGAAAAAATATTGATGGGTGGCAAAATTTTTTTCAGAAAACGTCATTAGCGATATAATTTCAGCAAGGTCAGAAGAAAGATCGATTTCTTTTCGCTTAAAAATGCTCAAAATGTGAATTTGTTTATATAATTTGTTTATTAAATAAACAAATATTGATGGGTGGCAAATTTTTTTTAGAAAAACATCATTGGCAATATACTTTCAGCAAGGTCGAAAAAAAACAATTTCTTTGGCTTGAAAACACCCAAAATGTCCATTTGTTTATATAATTTGTTTATAAAATGAACAAATATTGATAAGTGGCAACAACTTTTTGAAGAAACATCATTGGCAATATGATTGCAAGAAGGTCGAAAGAAAAAACAGTTTCTTTTCGCCTAAAAACGCCCAAAATGTGCATTTGTTTATATAATTTGTTTATAAAATAAAAAAATATTGATGAGTAGCAAAATTTTTTTCAGAAAACATCATGGGCAATATAATTGCAATAAGTTCGAAAGAAAAAACGGTTGACGATGAAGGCAAGCGATTTCAGAGCAGAATTATACATTGAAGACGAATAACCCCTAATGTTGATCATTTGTTAATACAATTTGTTTATAACAATTAACTTTGCAAGTTAACAATTTTTTTGTCTTTCTCATACACCTGTGCATTAAATACAAGGGACGAGAAATATAAGAAAAATTTTTTCTAGAAGATAAAAAATGAAATTTAAAAAATCGACATTTTTTTCGCTGTTTGCATTAACATAACAATTAAATAACGAAAAAAAGAAAAAATCTACTCTCACCATTTTCTGAAAAATTTATTTCTGAATTAAAAAAAAAATCTAAAATCGGTGCATAATTACGTTCTAAATGTCATTTTGAACCTCGTTTTCCAATTTCACCCCACTGTGAGGCGGTAAGAATTTTCTTGGTTAGTATATAAGGACCATTTCGACCGATACCCTCAGCGTGCGATATTCTGCGTTACACTGAAAAAAAAATTTGTTGGAACCAAGAAAATGCATTTACTTGAATCTTATTTCTTAACATCAAGAAAATATTCTTTAATAGTAGTAATTTTTATTTAAACCAGCCACATATCTTTTGTTGATTTAAAGAAATGAATTCTTTGGCTATATTTTCTTGATTCAAACAAATATTTCTTATATTCAAGAAAACCATTTCTTTGATTCCAAAGTTCTAGACTCGTTGAAATTTGATTAGTCGTTCAAAGAAATATTTATTTGATTCAATGAGTTCGATTCTTTGAAGTGATTCGGACGCATTTGAATCAATTAATTGTGCATATTTGAATCAAGTCTTCAAGTTCATTCAAATCAAAGCAATAATGATTTATTTCAAAATAATATTAATTAAATTAAAAATATATTTATTTGTTACAAAAAGATCATGCATTTATACCAATGAAGCATTTATTTAGATGAACAATGTACTGTGTTTACATAAATATTTACTTCTTCAGTTGAAGGAAATGTTTTATTTGCTTACTAGAATTAAATTCTTCATAACAAATAAACATTTATTCCAACGAAGTAATTATTTTTTCAAATCAAAAATTCAATAATTTGGCATAATTTGTTTCAATTGAATACTTCTTTAGATCAAAGAAATATGTTGTTAAATTCAATATCCATGTTTTTGATTTGAAGAAATATTTCTTTGGCATTTATGGTGATGGTTGAATACGGCTTTCCGTCTTATAATTTCCATGTTGCGACAGCGTCGTGGTCATCGTTGTGGACTTGACACTCGACGGACCCAAGTTCGATTCCTGCTGGAGGTGGATTTTTCATCAAATTTTTCTGTTTCAGGTTCATCAAGATTGTAAATTATATTCGTGATGCGTTGTTTAAATTAAATATGTATAATAATAACAATGCTAATTATAATTTAAGCTGAAAGAATCCATTTGTTTATTTAGGAAAATATGTACTACAGTTGAAGTACGAACTACTTTATTGCACTCGGGCATGGTTTAGGCCAAAGAAATATTTGTTTGAATCAGTGGGATATTTTTTTGCTTTAAATACTCAAAAATTTGATGCGAAGAAATAGATTTGTGAGCCTATAAAATATTTTCTTGACTTTGAAATATATTTCTTTCCATCAATTCACATATTCTCATCTCAAAGAAATATTCATTCCCATTCATGGTACATTCATTTTTAACAATGAGTCATTTATTTAGTTTAAAATTCATATTTTTGTCTTTAATTAATATTTCTTTGATTTAAAGAAATATTTCCCTCCGATCAATAGGTCGTATTTTTAAATTACACTACGCTTCATTGAAACGAGAAATCAAATCTGCCAATTAAAAAAACGTTTATTTTATCCGATCGACAATACTTTCAATTAAGAAAATATTTCTTAGAATTGAAATTGTATTCGATCATATCAACTAACTGATTTTTAAATCCAAATATCTAATTTCATTCAGTGAAAGACATCGCCCATTCGCTCAAATAATATTTCAGAGGCTGAAGTAATTATTTATTTGCTTCCATAATTTCTTATTTTTCATACTTATATAATTTCTTATTTTTGATTCAACAATTTTTTTTTCAGTGAAGAAAGGGCGTAGAAAGAAAGGGAGAAGAAAACGGAAGAAAAGTTGCGCTTACACACAACTCGCAATCCTGTCATTCGCTCTGCTATAAACGTAGGTGCATTGTTGCATAATATGCGCTTGCCGACTCGTGGTTTAAGTTTAATGTTCCTCCCTCGCTTCTTCCCGTCCAATTTCACCACGATTCAATTTAGCTGACTGATAGTAAACACTGCCATGCGTTCTAAAGGAATACCAATATGCATAAAATGTCGAATTAAAATAGCTATCAAGACATTTCCTAATTACTGATTTAATGCAAGGAAATATAAAAGTAATATTGAAAATCAATTTACAGTAGAAGTCCGATAAGTTTCTCATTTCGGGGCTGTAGGAGCGGAAAATTCCAGGAATTGCGGACTTATCGGATGCCCCCTCTAGTAGCACGATATTAGGTGCGCGCATGCGTGAGAATGACATTTTAAGGGGAGTGTACACTTATCAGACGGCAAATTATCGGACTTCTACTGTACTCAATTCAGCGAATTCTATTACAAGAATTCTATTGCAAAAACTCTTTTGCGAAAATTCCTGTCACATGAAAATGTGATTTTGAATTGCCAAATTGTTGACAACAGCAATGAATAGCGTTCGATTATTTTGGGCGAATATTGCAGCAAATATTAGTCAGCAAATTCCATCTTTCCGTACGTTCAACATCCCAATCATCAAAAATCCCCACCGAATGATTTTACCACTAGCCGATGAGCTAAAACAAATTGCAGTCTGAAGAAAGAACGTACCAGTGAGTGGTTCTTCTTTCGGTATCTTTTTCTCAAAAATTTAAAGTTATAATCACCTATCCGCGGTTTGAGATCGGTCGTTGATAGTTTCCAACTTAAAGAAATGTATATTCTATTAATGCGATGCGGACGTAAAACTCCTAATTTGAAAAGGAAATCGCGCGACGAGTTGTTTAAATTTTTAAAAAATAATTTAATTTTAAAGCTTAGTGTGAAAAAAAGCGGGATACCGTGACAAATATCACGGAGAAAATTTCTTCTCTCGAATCTCAAAACGAGAGGGAATTTTTCTAAGAAAAATTCGAATTTAGAATTAACTGGAAAGAGTATAGAGAAGTGGAGATTTTTTAAAAGTACTGTCATTTTTGCTGCTAAACGCATTCTATCTCTTTTCCAAGTTAATTATAAAGCAAGCTAAAAAGACAAGAAGTTGCTTGTGTGTGTAACACGCAAGTTCGAAAGGAAAGCCAGGACTCTCTTTCTCTCTGCAACCAGTCTTCCTGGAAAATGTAGTTTAAGACTACAAAGGGGTAATGTAAAAGTGTATCGTTCTTTTATATTTTAAATAAAATTTCTTATAATTTCAAAGTACTCGATTCCAAGAAAACCTTTGTCTCTTCTTCGAATCACCCCTTCTCCCCTCAGAATTAAGCATGGCTAAATGGCACTCTCAGTCCGAGAGCAGTAATATCTGAACCCATTAATAAAAACGAATTTAACGTAAAGTTAAATTCGAAAGTTTGTGGAAGCCTCCACGTATCAAAAAATTAACTACAAATAATCAGACATCGACAGCTAGTTTGACGGTGCGTAGCAGTACATGTAAACAATAATATGATATTCCTTACTTTGTTTTTGCAATTTTTGTTATCAATTTTATATTCATATAA
>CAKNYM010037592.1:0-13668 GCA_932195095.1 Andricus curvator | reverse complement strand
CGTATATCTTACGATGGGTGCTTGTCCCGAGTGCAGTAAGTCAATCTCCAGAGGATCACCGGGCGCCGTTTCCTGCAAAAAGTGTGGTGTATTTAGCCACTTAGCCTGCGTCAATGTAGGACTGTCAAAAAAATAATTTGACGATCTGAAAAAGGGATTAATTGATTTTATTTTCAATAACTGTAAATCATCGGCCAACGTCTGTAAGCCAACGGCCATACCACGCTGAAAAACACAGTTCTCGTCAGATTACTGAAGTTAAGCAGCGTTGGACGCGGTTAGTACTTGGATGGGTGACCATTCAAGAATACTGACATGAGTGCTGTTGGTACATCGTGGGTGTGGTGAGCCCACACTTGTAGTTATTTATAACTACAAGAAAAACCTAGAAACACTACCCGAATCGGGTAGTGTCACGCCTACCCTGAAAGGGAAATGGTTTAATGGTATATATACAGGGTGTCCAAAAAGTCCCGGGACGGCTAAATATTTCCTCAGGTAAGATATTTTTCAGAGCGGTCAAGGTCATTCTTGAAGCAACTTTCAACAAGAAATTCAATGGTGGCCTTTATTTTGATCTTGACCATGACCTTCACGGTCATTTCAAGGTCAAATTGATTTTTTTAAATGGGAACCTCTATTTTTGACGCCGGGAACTGAGAGAGCGGAAAATTTTATGTCCAGATATAACCTTGACAAATCGAAAATTTGACCTGGAAAAGTCAGGGCAAGGTCAAACAACGTGCAGCAGGATGACTCGACTGGCATGCATTTTTGAAGATAATGTCCTGGTGAAGGTTCTGGTCATAGACAAGGTCAAAGTCACCAAACGATCGCGAGTATAAAATGTTACAACTCTTGCGTTCAACATTTTCTTCATAAATGCATGCTAGTCGAGTCATCCTGCTGTACGTTGTTTGACCTTGCCCTGACCTTTCCAGGTCAAATTTTCGATTTGTCAAGGTCATATCTGTACGTAAAATTTTCCGCTCTCTCAGTTCCCGGGGTCAAAAATAGAGGTTCCCATTTAAAAAAATCAATTTGACCTTGAAATGACCGTGAAGGTCATGGTCAAGATCAAAATAAAGGTCAACATTGAATACCTTGTTGAAAGTTCCTTTAAGAATGACCTTGAACGCCCTGAAAAATATCTTACCTGAGGAAATATTTAGCCGTCCCGGGACTTTTTGGACACCCGGTATATATATATATATATATCGAACGCTAGCGACATCTCTTCAGGTGTAGATCAAACCTCCTTGCTAATTTCCAGTGCAGATATCGACCCTGCCGGCAAGGATCAGGTAGCTAACCCTTTACTGAAAATAGTTTCTCCTGCCCCTGTTACTGCTGCGGCCCCGCCGTCTGGATACATCGAGGCAATTCACAGTGCGGTATTACAAACACAGAGGGGAGTGGCCGTGCAGGCGCAGGAACAGCTTAGAAACCTGTTTAAAGAATTCGAAACCAAGCAGCATGAGTGGATTTCTAAGATTAACACTACGGTGCAGGAGATTAAGACAGACATTTCTGAGAATTCTCGCAGAATCAATTTTCTTGAATGTTCAACTGTTAGTAGTGCGGATGACGTCTCTAACATCAAGACGGAGGCAAACTCGCTGAAATTGAAGCTCGTCTCACTTGAAGCTTCCCTCAAGTATCAAGATCAAGCTGCGCTTCAAACTACCCTTGAAATCCATGGGTTACCTATTAAGCCGAATGAGGATCTTCCATCGGTCCTGGAATTGGTTGTCAAGGCCCTTTTCAAAAAATGACCTTCTGAATGTTTATCGGATTCGTAAATCCGCAACATCCAATCCACTGCTTGCACCTATCATCGTTGCCAAATTCAGCAAACAGTTGATGAGGGATAAGATAATCGAGTAGAGGAAAAAAGTACGAGACTTCTCTACGAACAATCTTGGCTGGCCAGATAATGATAAAAGTCTTATTTTAATTCGTGAGGCTTTGATCCTTGAGGCCCTTCAATCGAAGGAACTACACTTCTGCACTAGATTTAAGGAGACAAAAGAAGATTAAATATCTTTAGATTGCAGGAGGAAAGATATTTTGTCGAAAGGATGATGGCACGCCTAGGATTCAAATGTCACTGCTACAACATATAGAACGATTCCAATAGCAATTAGGTTGTCTACGGAATGGTTATACACACAATGGTGTGATATTATTATTGTTTGGCTATTTCATGCACTTTGTTAAATATACCTTCAATATTTTTAAGCTGTTTATACCTTATACATATGTCTCTTCAGATATCAAACTTGATCTCATATTTAAACTAGTAGCTTTAAATCTTGATTTTGGCCTTTTTGAGAATAATTGTATAATATTAGGCTTGATTGTGTATCTCGGATACCTTGATTGTTCTAATACCTTCCAAATATTCACAGCTCTCCGGATATACGAAAATCGACTCACTAAATCATGTCTACTTTTGTTGGGAATTTGTCTAGAGATCTACGTCACTGTTTATGACATTGTTAATTATCCCTTTAATATCTTCCTTACTTATATTCATTACCAATTTTCTAATTTTAACTGCAATCACTTAGATTGGGGTGTGTTGAATATGGTTCATTGTCTTAGTCATTTTTTACGCGTGCTTCGTGAGCTTATTATTTGTGAACTGTTTTTCTATAAATTGTTTCTCTTTATATATCAATGGATACCTTAAGCATTTGCCATGTTAACGCCCAGTCTCTCTTGGCACATTTTCTAGAATTCAAACATTTTTTCAATACATGTTCCTACCATATAATGGCTGTTTCTGAGTCCTGGTTAACTCCAAATATACCCTCTAGCCTCGTTGCAATTGACAACTATTCGTTCTTTCGAAGAGACGGAGACGAGAGAAGGGGTGACGGAGTTTGTCTTTTTCTGTATATTAGTCTGAGTGGGACTGTGGTTGGAGTGTGTCCAGTGGCTACTCATCCCACGATTGAATTTCTTTTTGTTGAGGTGAAGTCAACTTCTGACAGTGTTTTAGTGGGAGTAGTTTATAAACCACCCAATGCCTCCTATGGTACAGAGCTTGAATCAGAAATTTTTTCACTTATTCGTAACTTTAATAACATTATTCTAACTGGAGATTTTAACACTAACATAAATCTCACTTCCAATCATACTAAATATCTTACATCTTTGGTGTACTCTTCGGGACTCTTGATTGTACCTCATGATTCCACTCACCATACTGAGCGTTCCAGTACTCGCATTGACTTAATGATTGTAGATGATATTGATAGGGTTGTCTCCTACGAACAACATGCTTTCCTTTTTCTCTCTAACCACGACTTGACTAACATTACCTTCAAATTTTCCTACAGTCGAAAATCAAAACCAACACAAAGATTGGTGCGAAATCTCTCTAAAATTTGGTGAACATACATTCCACGAACACCTATTGACGTATGATTGGGAAAAAATATTATTGATACAGATATAAATAATAAAATCGACGCTCTGACTAATTACCTAGTCTCCGCATTTAACAAATTTTCTCCGCTACACGTTCCTAAAAACTTCAATAAAGCTGCCCCCTGGATCACATCCGAAATTAAAAATCTGATGAGGGAACGTGATGGCAAGCGCCGACTTGCAAAAAGAACAAAAAGCAGTATAGTACTAGCTCAATTTCGTAAACTCAGGAACCTAGTTCGAACTAAGCTTAGAGATGCGTTCAATCAATACAAGTATAGTGAGATTGTACATAGAGACAAAAAAGAGGACATTTAGCATCTGCTTAGACGTTTACACCTAATCCCGCCCAAGCACGAATCTATAGATAGCAATTTTCCGCCTAATGACCTTTTAAAAACTTTTTTCACATTCCCAGTTCCAGACTTATCATCACCTTCCACTACCCCTTTCAATTCAACCTTTAATGATTCTGACTTCTTTTTCGATGACATCATACCTGAAATACTTTTGGAAAAAACACTTGAAATAAAATCGAATGCCATTGGAACTGATGGAATATCAATAAAAATGATTCGGCTTGCCCTTCCAATTATCTTTCCTATTTTTTTTACATATTTATAATGCTTGCCTACAGGTCGGTATCTTCCCAGATATCTGGAAAAAGGCAGTTATTTGTCCAGTTCCCACAATTTCTAAACCTGCTTCCCCGAAAGACTTCCGGCCAATTTCTATTTTATGTGCACTGTCCAAACCACTTGAAAAAATTGTTCACCTGCAACCTTCCAAATTTCTTTAAATATCTAAGGCCATTGACCCGATGCAATCAGGTTTCCGGCTGAAACATAGCACTCTTACTGCTTCTCTCAAAGTAACGACGGATCTCAAATTAGCAATGGATAATAGGGAGATCACTATTGTTGTTCTGTTTGATTTTTCGAAGGCTTTTGATATGGTTAACCATAAGTTACTCCTACAAAAGTTGAAATCTTTTAACGTGTCAAACTCTTTCATCAAATGGTTTCAGTCCTATTTTAATAATCGGTCTCACAGAATTATCAATAGTAGTTGTGAGCTTTCTGAATGGTGGGAGGTCATGTTTGGTGTTCCTCAGGGCTCCATTCTGGCACCCCTCCTCTTCAATTTGATCACCTCTGACCTTGGAAGTGAACTTCAACATTGCAGCTACCACAAATATGCTGACGATTTCAAAATTTACTTATCGGGACCAATTTCTTCACTAAGTGGATTACTTGTTCTAGTTCAAGAGGATATCGATCGCGTTATCCTCTGGGCCTGGAAGAATGGACTTACTCTTAACCCAGGCAAAACTCAGGCAATTGTTGTTGGACCTACTTCATGTCCGTCGCTTGAAACACTGGCATAATTTCCACTCCTCCGTATCGAGAATCTTACTATCCCTTTTTCGGAAGTGGTTAAAGATCTGGGATATTTCCATAACCGTACCTTGTCCTGGAAGGAACAGGTACAGATTATCTCAAGGAAATCATACAGAATTCTACAAAAACTTTATAGGAATACGGACTCTTTACCAACCTCCACTCGGATACTTTTGGTTAAGAGTCTAATCTCGCCCCATTTTGACTACGGTTGTTTAGTTTATGATGATTTGACTGACGATTTAAGTTTAAAGCTTGAGCGTGCGTTGAATGCCTGTGTCCGTTTTATCTAAAATTTGCCTAAATACGAACACATATCTCCATACAGACTTAAGGCTGGCCTGCTCAATATTGCCAAGAGAAGACAATTCATTATGGGTAATTTGCTCTATATTCTTTTTCAGAACAAAGCACCTGAGTATCTATTTAACTTATTCCAATTTGTCGACAGATACCTTCCAGCACAGTCTAAGCTTCGTAAAATACATAAAATCCTTAAGATTCCTTTTCACAGAACGTGTCAGCTTCAAAGATCATTTATAGTAAGGGGTGCCCGGTTATGGAATAAAGTACCATACGATATTAGAAATGCACCTTTCCTTTATCATTTCAAGAATCTCTTTTTAAAATATTTGTACAATACTCATAACCCAACTCTTGAAATTACTCACTGGTAAATTCCCATATTTAGTTCTTGAACATTTCATCTTCGAATTTCCTTCTGTTTTCATTAACTTTTGTAAATTTGTATTTATTTTTCACACAGTTTTTCCCTCTTCATTTCTTCCTTAAAACGAACAAGAGCTACTAATTAATCACTTAATGTTAATCACTACGCATTAATCTCATACCTTATTCGATACGTATTCTGATGTGGACTTTATTTATTTATTTTATTTAGTTTATAGATGAAATCATAAGATTAATCAAGTATTCTGCCGATCAGTGCTTGCACAAATTTGTAATGACCCTGTATTATCCTGTTCCTTAAAAGGCTATTTAGCCCTGGGGACTTTTCTTGAATAAATACAAATACAAATATGGTAGAAGGAGAGGTCCGATCGTAAAGAGGAATCGGAATCCCACCCTGATAAGAAAAGTATGCCTAATTTGACATATTGGACAAAGCCTGGTTTTTACCCCACCATCCACGGGTTGGGTTGCAGCCAAGTTGTTTTCGCGTGTGCCTTTTTTTCATTATCAGCCACGGACTACGTCAAGTGCCTGATGAGATGATATTATGAATTAATTATTTAGGAGCGTGGTGTAGTTTGAAGCTCGTCTTTTACTGCTGTCGCCCTTACACAGCGGCCGCGAAAGTTGGCGGTGATATTAGTCGCTTCTGGATGCTCTCTTAGATCTACCATCTGCAACTCCACAGGTTTTTAGTCGCCTACTTCCTGATTTTCTAGAAAGTTCCTTACAATTCCGCAGATGTTTTATAACACCGCTTTTTGAGCTGCTGCCAGTACCCTGCTGACCCTCAGATGATCAAGATGTTTAGTGCATCTTACGTGTACATTGCTCGTAGCCGAAATCACAATAGGATGAATATATGCATGTTTCACGTTTTTCCATATTGTTTTTACTTCATGTCTTAGCATAGGCCTGCCCAGATAGAGGAAATTTCGTCGGAATTGCTCATTGGCCAGATGGGATTTTTCCACTATCACCGACTTCTACTTATTAAACTTCACGAGAGTGACCACCACCCCAAGCCTCTGGACTTGAACAGAGGTAAATGGTGGTGGAACTCGAACATGTGGCGATTCTAGTCGATTTACCCTATCTGGGCAGGCTTGCCTTAGCTTGCTATACTTATGGATCCTTATTGTACAGGTTACCTGCAAATTCCGGTTAAGTGGACAAGCAATGTCGATGATGTAGACTCTGCCGGCTTTTTCTCTCGCAATTTGATGTCGGAAAAGTTCCGTTCCTGGAATCAGGACGCCCTTTTTCAGCCAAATATTCAGCTTTTATCAGGTCTTCGTTATCCACACCTTCCAGTGGGAGTTCATCAGTAGGAGGCAACTGTTCCTCTTTGATTTTGATGGCAGCTGTTTCAGCAGCCGAAAGCAATCTGTTTACAGATATTGAGCTTTTTTGGTTTGCTAGATTCTGTTCATTGTACTTATATAGCTAGCTATGGGTACTTAAGTAAGAAGAGTCGATGGTGTTCTCTCCTCACATTTTGCCCACTTTTCTCTGACGAAGAAAAGGTGCAGTACATCTCTATTCATATGTTGTCATTTCAATCGCCTTATTGGTTGCTCAACCTCTGCTGCGGCCTATGGTTGAATCAGGCCATATCCCTCGAGAAAAAAAAGTACCATGTGTATGTAAGTATCCATGCGCTGTGATGGTATTGGATCATCATGAGGTTGCACAAGAACATCAATAGTATGATTATGTTGTAATGCTTCACCAGTCTCCGCTGGTTCTTGCGGTGCAGCTTCCTGTAGCTAATGTTCATTATCGACGTTTTTCCACACCGAATTAACCTGTCGTCTAATTTCCTCATATAAGTATATACTCTCCTACGGTATTTCTATCAAGGTGGTTGGTTGCCTAACGCTAGACAGAGCATCCACAGCAAGCACAGTTGATGTTCCACTGTTTACCGTTTGTCGCAGATGTCCTTGCTGGTCAACGTTTTGATTTGTGAGATCTTCCTGGCCATTTTATTTCATTTTGTTGTATATTATTGTATTTTATTCTATTTTAAGTAATATTCGAGTTCATCGAGCAGCTAAGAGACTAGGAAACTTGGGACACAATTCGCACAATGTATAAGTAAAGTTTGGACATTATTATTTAAATGTTTTTGAAGTTGAGGGATGTTTAGTTGAATACAATGCTGCATTTTCAGAATCAATTATATATTAAAACACCTGTCATTCATTAAGTAGTTAATAAGCATTAGTAGGATTGCAAACATTTAAGATAAGCAGCAAGCAAAACAAATTAAAGCAAATTAAAACAAATTAAATGGAGTAACGCAATCAATACCCTAAATAAATCAAGAACAGTAGTTCATACTCATTCCACGCTCTAACATGAATCATAAGTAAAAATATGATTACGTTAACTATTTAAGAAGATAGAACTAAACTAAACCTATATATATTAAACCTATAATCGAGTGGATGCAGAAAGGTTAAATTTGAATCAAATATGAATGTATTCACGCAAATGGTCGTTCTCTTTGATTCCCACTATTTAGCGATATTCGACAATACATATTTTTCGCACGCGAGAGCCGGAATTACATTTGTTCGAAAAGGGATTGTTGATCAATTAATTGAGGATAATATTTTAATTGTATACTATGATATTCCGAGATGGAGAGTTACTATTGAAAGTAATCAAATTTTTCTTTTAATAATGTTGACAAAAATTGTTACTTATTAGAATTTTGAAGATTCAGATAAGACTGGATTGAAAATTACGAAAATTTAATCTCTTTGAACGTTTCTACCTCCTTCTTAAGAGTATGCCACGAATTATATTCGATGACCTTTTCGGAAGAGCGTTAATTATATTCAGACTCATCTCCTACTCCAGGTAAAAATGCTTGATCTTATCCATGTGCTGAACGATCCTTTCTCCGATCTTTAGGTCTCTTAAAGTCAACGCCATTTCGCAAATGTACTTCTATCATTTCTAGAGGCCCTTCATAATAACGATCGAACTTGTGCTTGTGGGCTTCTTCCAGCTTCAAAACCAAGTCACCACGCTCAAACACTTTTTTGTTCAAGTGACGATAATAGTAGTGTTTGGATCGTACCTTCGCTTCCGTGATATTATCAGGGGCGATATCGCGAATTTCGTCCAAGCATTTGACAAGATCGCATAGGTACTAGCCATACGTTTCTAGAACTTTCTTAGTTGGATAATATTAAGGCATACGAGCGCCGAAAAATTATACGAGAGCATCACTGCATTGTCAGAATATTCTTGTTTCCTCTAGGCGTCTCTGGAAAACATTCGACGATATCAAAGCATACCTTATTGAAAGCTGTCGCTGGCGTATCTGTGAGGATCATTGAATGCCTAGTTTTTATTAATACCAATTTGTTCAGCTGACAACTTCGATAGTTTTTTATGGATTCTTGGATCTCTCTTACCATGTCCGGTCAGTAAAATCGTTAGCGTAGTTAACTATACTAACTATAATGTTGTTCGAATTTTTCGAAACCGGGAAATTTGTTACGGTTCGCATCTTATCAGGGTTAGGTCTAACTCCATTCTTAGAGATTATGAGGCCTAGGTATTTTATCTTTGTAGAGAGGAAGGCTCCGTATCCTGCAATCCCGTCAATAATCGATCCATCAAGCGTTGGAACGTGGCCGGAGCACCTTTGAGACCAAGAGGCATTCTAAGGTACTCGTAGTGACTACGATCAATAGAGAAGGTTGTCTTTTGTTCTTTAGCGGGATTCATTGGAATCTGATAGAAGCCGCTGAAAAGATCAAAGACAGAAAAATATTTCGTCTTACCAAAATTGTCGAGTATTTCCGTGATATTAGGAATTTTCATTCAGGTCTCTGAAGTCAATTACCATTCGCCATTGTAGATTCCCATTAGCAGCTGCCTTTTTGAAAACAATACACAGTGGCGAATTGTAAGGAGAGTTTAAATCTTTAATAACTCTAAGCTCAAGTAATTTCCCCACTTGTTTCCTTATCTCTTTCTTGTGGATCGGCATTTTACGGAAACTCCTCTGTGAACCTAATGACACTATCTCTCTGGTCAGGGCTTAATTTGTTTACTTGAACTAATTCGCAAATGCGCCTTATCCGTTGTCTTTTTGACAATCGGGGACCGGATTGTTTTTTAATCATGTACTCGAGTTCTTTGACAGATTCCGAAGGTGAGTCGAGTTCTGGATCAAAGTCATAAACGTCGTACGGTTCGATTCTCTGAAGAGCTATTTGCACGTAAACGTCTTCGAAATCGAGGTTGATCGCCATTGCGTAGCAGTGACCATTCTCACTGACAACTGCTGCGGTACCCATGAGAATGCCCTCTTCCGCGTCAATGAGATCTAGGAATCTCTCTGTGTTTATTGAGGGATTCTAGAAGGGTCTTCGTCATATCAGCCTGAAAAATTTTGAGGGTTAATGAAAGGAATGGATGTAAATGGACGGCTTATGCTTACGATATATTTGTGATAATAAGATATTGTGATTTGATCATGATAAAAGTAGTCTCCGCCATGAATACCATTATCAGGAACTCTGAGATTAATCAGCACTAAGAAGAACTTAACGGGAGGATCGAACACTTTTAGGATAGCGGATCCGTACAAAGATACCGATCCTTCCGTGATTCCGTTAATAGTTATTCTATCATTAATGTTGACAGGTGTATCTGGTTGCCAGTAATCTTTCTTCATTAAATTCACTGCGCAGCCCGAATCAACAAGGAAGATTCCTTTGCCACCCTGCAGTTCTTGAACGTCAACTTTGACAACAGTGTAGCGAGAGTAACACGTTTGGCATCGGACTGCGTACCGACCACTGCAACTCTGGAGGGAGTATGAATACGACCAAAAGCAAATGGACGAAATGCATTGGCAGGGTTTCTACATCGGGTAGTTTCATGGCCGACGTTATTGCAGAAAACACCAAATAAATCTCGTTTCGCGTCGAATTTCAATCGATCACTCCACGTAACATTGTTCGGCTTTGATTCGCGATTTTCGTGAGATAGTGCTTTTGAGGCTGAATGGTAAGCACGATCACGCTCTAAAATGTATGTAGGGTGATTATCGCGATTTGCTCGATTGTGAGGTTCATATTGGCGTGAACAGAGGTATCTCGATGTTTTCACCAAAATGACTTGTATCTTAATATCTAAAACTATACCAAAGAAAAAAGGAGTTTTTAAATTTTTATTGGAACCGAAATTCGTAAGTACACGAACAATTCAATAAAACTGGAGAAATATATAATTTTCGCAAAAATTAATTTGCGAAAATACGGTCTCGACAGAATTACGATAGGACTAAAAATTCGACTAATTCAATTGGAATTCATAACAGAGAAGATAAAATCATTCACGGAACGTCAGTCACGATATAACGCATGGTCGATAAAACACACGAACAAGATTAATAATACATAAAATCATACACAAAAGTGTAACAAATAATCATTTTAGAAAAATGGAGTAGGTATTATTTTTATGTTTTTGGACAGAGGCGTATCTAGGGTGTGGCAGGCATGGCACACAGTGGCCTAAAGTGAAAAAGTTCGTGACAAAATCGTAGAACTTTTGACAGAGATAACCTAGAGGGTTGAATTTTTTTTTTTCAGATTTACAGATGAATAACTTCAGAATAGAAGAAAAATATGGAGAAGCTGAAAGTATATATTTTTTACCTTGAAAATCTAGGTTAAATTTGACAAAAAGTTGTATTATTGGATACCATGGGCGCTCGGATATTATATTACATATGTTACACATATATTATAATAGATTTCGTCATGACGAATCCAAATATGGGATTTAGATCAGCCAAGGACTTCCTGTTTGTAAAAAAAATGCAATTGAAATTATCTATTGTTAAATACTCTGATTCTAATTTACGAGTGGGCCGGTCGTGCTTGAATAAAAACAACTTTCTGTAGTAAATATGATTGAGTACTTTAATGAGTAATAAAAATCAATAGGATTACAAATAGGAACGATCGTTCGCTCGGAAAACGCTCGCTCGATCAACTTGACCATTCTCGCTCGAACTACGCACTGTCGGCAGCAGGGGGGTGACTCGCCATACAAATGCGCTGTGTCAGTTTTGTGAAGGACGGCAGAAAATGAAACACTGGCGCCACTAGCGCCACGCCCTATATTTGAATGAAAGCTGATTAGAATCATGGGAGATTTAGTATTTTTCGCAGTTTTTATAATATTTTGGACGTTTGTGGATAATTTAAATACTTTTAGCTTGAATTAGGCAAGGATTAACTGTTTCTAGAATTTAAAAAATACCTAGGATTAAAAAATAGACCTTACATACACTGGAAATGTCGGTTTTTTAGTTTCAAGTAGAGTGAAATGGTAAAATATAAAGATTACGTATTTACCGTTTAAAACAAATAAACTAAATGTTCTGAAATGATAATATATAGAAATTTTTGTCTATTTTTTAATTACTCGAATGATCCTAATCTATTATTACATTATAATAAAAATATACAAGCAAATTTAAAAATCATAATATTTAATATTCAGTATATTGTATTGATCGTGAAATGGCTAAAAGATTATCAGTAATAAAGTTATTAACTTCAACGTACATTTAGTCATTTATTTATTTAAAAATTGAATTAAAAGATGGAGATATAAATTAAATATGGGGTAAAGACAGTAGGATGGTATATAGGAGTAATAAATGCTAGGTTAATTTATTTAAATAAATATAATTATTTAAATTATTTACGAATATACTGCGATTAAAGTATAGCAATTATTATGCAGACAGAACATAATAATTTATTATATACAATTGAACAAAGCTAGTTTTACAAAATGTCGCGACTTTCTTTTTCATAAAATTATCGTTTTTTTAAGTTTAGGTTTCTTTTACTATTCTGACTGCAAGAAAATCATTATTTTACAATTGTAATTTACTTTGGTACTTGAATTTATTAATAAATTAATGTAATCGTACATAAATTTCGAACTGATAAAAATAAACAACTTCTTAAAACAATTTTTAAGAAGTGAAATCTTCCTTTGATCAATTCAATTGTTACCTTAATAGGAACGTAAGTTCTATTATTTCGGTCTTACGATCAATTTGAATAAAAAAGACTAGGAGTATTCCGAGTCAATACTTTAATTATAAAAAGTTAAATTCTCGCAACGTTTCGACCTCAATCTGTTGGTCATCCTCAGGCAAATTATACCCGATTAAGGCTTATATTATACCTAATAAAGTATTTTTTATTCAAATTGATCGCAAGACCGAAATAATAGAACTTACGTTCCTATTAAAGTAATAAATGTCGAAACTCGGCGATAATTCAAAACTGTCATTAATGTTACTTTTACAATTTTCTTAAAGATAGTAAGGGTTTTAAAATATTTTTAAAATTTCAAAAACTAATAAAAATATAATGTTACACACTATTACAATAATCTACAAGTTTTACAAGAAGAAAAATATATCAAAATTTAAAAATCAATGTAGTCATGAAACCGTCAGAGCCATTCAATTATTTTAGGTTAAAGAACATCGGTGTAAACAAATCCTCATACCTATCGCCATAACCGTTCCATCCGGAGCTAAAACTTTCTTTTTCCAAATTATTTGATCCTTTAAAAAGTGATCTTCACAAACTACATTTCCAGGTTTAACAATAAAATCCTTTTTGTCATGCTTAATTGCTTGGTGCCAACGGTCAACCTCATTTTTTAGAACGGAAAAATGCACTGTTTTACTCCGTTTGAGCGGGTTGAGTCGTACCCTGATAGACAGTTCGGTGCTATACATCGATGCCCCCCCCCCCCATTGTTATAACACATGTATCCGTAAATAAATAAAATATGGCAAATAGACGATAAAGTTATGACATTTCACGAGTTTGTGTATGCAAAATCATAACAGACAACGGGCAGACCGGGCGTCGTGGAGGTGGCGCCAATGCTTCACGACTCGCCGCTCTTCACAAAACTGACACGCGCCTCTAATGCAAAAGAGAAAATCGTGTCACCCCCCTGGTCGGCAGTGATGCCAATGTTGGCGCCTTTTGCTACTGCGCTTGCGTTTGGGCCGCGCACTGGTTGGCCGCAGGTGGCGCGCAATTCAAAATTGGAATTA
>CAKNYM010037590.1:20760-39731 GCA_932195095.1 Andricus curvator | reverse complement strand
TGGTAGAAGATTCAACTATTCCAGTTAAAGATTCATCATTTCCATTGAAAATTCATCACTTTGGTTGAAAATTTAAATATTTTGTTTAAAATTCTTTAATTTAACTTCAAATTTAACTATTCCATTTTTGTTTGAAAATAGATTGTCTTTGATTTAAAATTCAAGTATTTGGTTGAAAATTCATCTTTTTGCTTGAAAATTGAACAGTTTGATTAAATTTTGTTTTCTCTCTTGATTGAAAAATCTGTCTTAGTTGAAAAGTTGTCTTTTTTGGTTGAATTCCACTGTTTTTGATTGAAAATTAAAATGTTTTATGGTTGAAATATCAGGTACTACATTTTTCGTTCAGATTGAAAATTAGATTTTTTTATTGTTGAAAATTGTTTTTTTTTCAAACTGGAAATGTAACTGTTCCAATTGAATATTCCATAATTTTAGTTGAAAGTTCATCTCTTTTGTTGAACATTAATTTTTTCATTTGAAAATTTACCTATTTAATTTTTGGTTTAAAATTCATCTTTTCGGTTTACAATTCAACGGTTTCGGTTAAAGATTCATCATTTTTAGTTGAAAATTCATCACTTTGGTTGAAAGTTGAACTATTAAGTTGAAAAATCAAATTTTTAACTAAAAATTAAACTATTCCACTTTTAGTTGAAAATTGATCCTTTTTAGTTGAAAATTTAGCTATTTGATTGAAAAATTGACGTTTTTAGATGATAATTAATCTTCTTGTTTGAAAATTCATCTTTTTCGTTGAAAATTCAAGTATTCCAGTTAAATGTTCATCATTTTTGTTGAAAACTCATCTTTTTGGTTGTAAATTAATTTTTTAAACTGAAAATTAAACTTTTCCATTTTTGGTTGAAAATTGATCTTTTTTAGTTGAAAATTCAACTATTTGGTTGAAAAATTGTCTTTTTAGTTGAAAATTCAACTATTTCGTTGAGAATTAATCTTTTTGGTTGAAAATAAAACTATTTTGATGAAAGTTAAATTCATTCCTTAAAAATTCATTTATTGCAGTTAAAGATTCATCATTTTAGTTGAAAATTCATCACTTTAGCTGAAATTTTTTTTTTTTTTTGTGACAAATTAATTTTTATAACTAAAAATTTACTACTCAATTTTTTGTTGAAAACTGATATTTCTTTGGTTCAGAATTCAACTGTTTGGTTGAAAATTGATCCTTTTTAGTTGAAAATTTAACTATTATTTTGAAAATCGTTTTTTTTTTGGTTGAAAATTATTTTATCTGAAAATTGAACTATTCCAGTTGAATATTCCATCATTTTAGTTGAAAGTTCATCTCTTTTGTTGAAAGTTAATTTTTTTCAACTGAAAATGTAACTGTTCAATTTTTAGTTAAATATTTACATATCTTTTTTAGCATACAATACATCTATTTTGTAAAATATTCGCCTTTTTGGAAGAAAATTAATCTTCTTGGTTGAAAATTCATCTATTGGTTGGAAATTCAACTATTCCAGTTAAAAATTCATCATTTTAGTTAAAAATTCAACTATTTGGATGAAAATTGATATTTTTTGGTGAAAAATTCAACTATTTGGTTGAACATTCATTTATCTTGTTGAAAATGCAATATTTTTATTGAAAAGTTAGGAATTTGAAGCGTTTTAAAATGAATATATTTCCTACAATAATTTGACTTAAAAAAATATATTTCCCTATTTTCGTGAAAAACCTCTTTATTCCCCTGTTTTTACAGGATTTACTTCATTCCAAAAATTAACAAATTCAAGAAATGATTAATTATATTTTAAGTACTATTTATTTATTTAATTATTCGATGATGATAATATATTTTACTAAAATGATAAATTTTTAAATAAAATGATGAATCTTGACTGGAATAGTTGAATTTCCAAACAAGAGATGAATTTTCAACCAAGAAGATTAATTTTCTTCCAAAAACACGAATATTTCACAAAATAGATGTATTGTATGCTAAAAAATATATCTAAATTTTTAACTAAAAATTTAACAATTAAATTTTCAGTTGAAAAAATTAATTTTCAGCCAAAGAGATGAACTTTCAACTAAAATGATGGAATATTCAATTGAAATAGTTACATTCTCAGTTTAAAAAATTATTTTTCAACCAAAAAAAACTAATTTAAAAAAAATAGTTACATTTTCAAACAAAGTGACGAATTTTCAACGAAAGTAATGAATCTTCAACTGAAATAGTTGAATTCTAAACCAAAAAGATGAATTTTCAACTAAAATGATGAATCTTTAACTAGAATAATTGAATTTTCAACCAAAAAGATGAATTTTCAACTGAAATGATGTAAAGATTCAATTGCAATAGTTAATGATATTTCAGTTAAAAAAATATATAATTTTCAACAAAAAAATAACTAATTTTCACACAAGAAGATTAATTTTCTACCAAAAATGACGATTTTTCAACAAAAGACATTAATTTTTAACGAAATAGTTTAATTTTTAACTAAAAAAGACAAATTTTAAACCAAATAGTTGAATATTGATAAAAAAAAAAGATCAATTTTGAACAAAAAATGGAATAGTTAAATTTTTAGTGAAAACAAAATTAATTTTCAACCAAACTGATGAATTTTCACCTAAAATTATGTATCTTTAACTGGTATAGCTGAATTTTAAATCAAAAAAATTAATTTCTAACCAAGAAGATTAATTTCTACCAAAAAAGACGAATTTTCAACAAAATATGTGAATTTTCAACTAAAAAAGATAAATATTGTCAACCAAAAATTGAATAGTTAAATTATCAGTTAAAAAAATTAATGCTCAACAAAAGAGATGAATTTTCAACTAAAATGGTGAATCTTCAACTGAGCTAGATGAATTAAAAAAAAAATAATCATAATTTTCAACAAAATAGTTTAACTTTCAACCAATTAGTTTAATTTTCAATCAAAAAGTTGAATTTTCAACTAAAATGATGAACATTTAACTGGGATACTTGAATTTTCAACCAAAAAGATAAGTTTGTAAACAAGAAGAATAATTTTCCAACCAGAAGATTAATTTTCTACTTTATGCTGACAATTATATTTCTACATAAATTGTTTGAACAATTTATTATTGTTTTTATCAATGTTCTCTTAGAATGAGGATAGAAAGTCGCGGCTTTTTAAAAATTTGCCACTTTTTGTCCCATTTTCAATTAGAGTGATGTAATACGTAATTAATCTTAATAAATTAATTGCTTGAACAATTGATTATTATTTTTAACAATATTCTCTTAGAATAATGCTAGAAAATTGCAATTTTTTCCAAAAATGTCTACTTTTTGTCCACTTTTGAATTGAAGAGAGTTAAAATTTAATACAATTTAGCAACAATAATTGTTTAAACAAATTATTATTGTTTATAGATAGTTGTGGTTTTTTCTCTGAAGTTTTTAACTTTTTCTCCACTTTTCAATTAGAGTAAAGTGATAATTGATTCAAGTTAACAAAAATAATTGTTTTAACAATTTATTCTTATTGTGAATAATGTTCTCTTGCTTAATGATAGAAAATTGCGGTTTTTCTGAAATTTTTAACTATTTGTCTATTTTGCTCTTAGTGAGATAATAATTAATGCAAGTTAACAAAAATAGTTGTTTAAGCAATTTATTATTGTTTATAACTATCTTCCCTTAGATAAGTCCTAGAAAGTTGCAGTTTTTTTCTGAAATGCTTAACTTTCATTTACCTTCTTAGTTATGAACAAATAATAAATAAACATTAGAGAGAATCATATTTTAAAGAATCACTTTCTTGTTTGTAAATATATTTTTCTGAAATAAAACAGATTTTTGAAATATTCTTTAAATTTTCTATATGGATCATATTAACTGTCAATTTTCCTTTAATAGTTACTGAGAGCCTTTTTGTTTAAATTAATATTAATATTTAATATTTGTTTCTTACTTGCATTAATTATTAACTCACTAACAAGTAAAAAGTTGATAAAATGTTGAAAAATTCAGAAAAACCCGCTACTTTCTAGCAATTATCTAAGGAAATATAATTATATTATAAACAATAATAAATTGTCTAAAAAATTATGTTCCTTAACTTGCATAATTTATTACTTTACGAATTGAGTGAAAAGTTGACAAAAAGTGGAAAATTTCAGATAAAACCGCAGCCGTCTAGCATTACTATAGGAGAAGATAGTTTTTAACAATAATAATTTGTTTAAAACAATTATGTTTTTTAAATTTCAATCATTATTACCAAACTCTAAGTGAACAGTGGAAAGAAAGTTGAAGATTTGAGACAAAACCGCAACTTTTTAAAATTATTCAATGATAATATTATTTTAAATAATAATATATTGTTTAAACAATTAAGTTTGTTAACTTTAATAAATTATTCACCTCACTCTAATTAACAATTGGACAGAAAGTGGAACATATTTGAATAAACTGCAATTTTCTAGCATTATTCTAACAGAAAATTATTAACAATAATAATAAATTGTTTAAACAATTATGCTGGTTAACAATAATTAATTATTACCTTACTATACTTGAAGATTTGAAAAAAAGTGGTACATTAAAAAAAAAACCGCGACTCTAACTCTATTCTCTATGTTCAAAGCAATAATAAATTGTTTAAACAATTTATTTTATAAATTTATTAGACCGGGAAAAATCGGCAAATGACAATGAATTTATTTTTTGACCGGAAATTTTTGCAAATTTTTAGAAAAAAAAAATTGCCCAGCGTTGATTTCAACTGTTTTTCAAATAATTTGTTAAATTGTTATCTTTTTCAATTATGATATCAGTCAGCTTAGAATGCGCAATTTTAAAATCTTTCACTTTAAAAATTTTCCATTTTAGATTTTAATTTTTAAGCGTACATTTTAATTGATAGAATTTTAAAATGCAGTTTTAAAGAATTAAAAATTAGAAGCGTTTGAAATTGAAGTTTTTGGATAAAAAATATTTTTAGTTGATCAACTGTGAATATAAATTAATTAATGATTTTTAAAATTGAACTGTACTTTCAGGATCAGAAAGTGAATAATAATTGATTTTACAAGACGATTCGGAATCAGTTCACAATTGTAGAATTTTCAGATTTTAACGTTAAAAATTAAACTGTCTCAATTGGAAAGTCTTATTAGTTAACAAATGTAACCGCCCAAATGAAACTTTATAAACTATTTTCAGTTTTAAAATAACTTCCAAATAATATATTCATAATTAAAGGATTTTATTAAATTTCAAATATTATTCTAGTCTAAAATGTTCTATTTTTAAATCATTCATTTTGAAAATTTTTAATGAAGAAAAAGAACAATTACTTAATATTTAAAAATATCTGACTGTAGATTTAAAATCAGTAATTATAAATCATTCAAAACTAAAAACGAAAAAACTAAACTTTGAACATTACAATTTTAATTATTATATTTAAAAAAAAAAACTTAATTTGTAAGTCAAATTGTTGAATTTTAATGTATAAATAACAATTGAACACCTATTATTCTTAGAAAAAATTCGAGTAAGTTGAAGAGATTTTTAGAAGCTTTGAAAAAATTCAAAATTATTAAAAATTTTAAAATGCTTTCAAATAATTTAAACGAAATGTCTACGTTTACCAAAAAAACATAAATTTTTGCAGATTTCGAACAAAAAGTTTAGAACCTTTTTAAAGATTGTTAAAGGCTTTAAAAGAATAAAAAACATTTCCTTAAGACTCCTAGGGAAATTAAAAATGACTTTTTATTTTGAAAAAGTAATTTCAAGGCAACATTCAAAAACATTTATAAAGATTTACAAAATTGTCAAAAATGAATGTGGAAGATTTTAAGGAAATTTTTTTTATTTGCAGGATGTTAAATAAATTTAGGAAAAATTCAAATCATTTAAAAAATGAAAAAATGTAAAACAACATGTAAATTTTTCAAGATTTTAAAATACAATTTTGAAGCATTTTAACGATTTTTAAACTATTTAAAATAAAAATCATGTAACTTTTAATTTAAGAAGTTTTCAGCTTATAAAAAATGTAACTGTCCAATTTTTAATGTTTCTAGCTTAAAATTGCTTAAAATGATATAATTTTTAATTTTTTTTAATTCAATGATTGATTCTTTAATTTAGAGCATTGAAAATGATAACGTGGATTTACATTTTTGAAACTGAATCTTTAAACTCTACAATTTATGAAAGTTTAAAATTTGTATTTTGGCAGTTTAACTGCATTTAATTCAAAATTGTTCAGTTGAAAAGTGTTAGTAGCTTCCATTTTATACGTGCAAATTATTAAAAATTTGAGTGCAAAAATTTTGAATTAAAAACCTTTAAACTTCAATTTTAAAAGTTTAAAATTCAAGAGTTCCATTTTGATTGCTTTAATTTGCAGCTCAGTTTTTATTACTTAAAATGGAAAATTTTTTAGCTGTAGAGTTCGAATTTTTTCATTTCATTGACCGTGAAAAATGTTTGCCAACCGAGAAAAACCCGGGAATTTTTTTCTTTGATTAAAACGTCCATCCTGAACATAGGTTCTTATTATCCTTTTTGTTTAAAAATTCAACTGTTTTGTTGAAAATTCGTCTTTTTGGGTTAAAAAATCAGTATTTGAATTGAATTCAGTATCTTCGAAGAAAATTTACTTCTTATTTAAAAACTCATATTTAAATGTTGAAAAGTCAAATTAAAATCTTTTCTAGATGAAAATTCAATCTTTTTCAAATTTGTCTTTTTGATTTAAAAATTCATCTGTTTTAGTAGAAACGTGACTCTTCTTGGATAAAAATGCAACTATTTGGTTGAAGATTCAATAAGTTTGTTAAAAAGTCATCCTTTTTGTTTAAAAATTCAATTGTTTTGTTGAAAATTCGTCTTTTTTGGGTAAAAAAATCAGTATCTGCGTAGAAAATTGACTTCTTGTTTAAAACTCATATTTTAATGTTAAATAGTAAAACTAAAATCTTTTTTTTGGATGAGAATTCAAATTTTTTTTAAATTTGATTTGAAAATTCATCTGTTTTAGTAGAAATTTCATTCTTGGATAAAAATGCAACTATTTGGTTGAAGGTTCAATAATTTTGTTAAAAAGTCATTCTTTTTGGTTAAAAATTCAACTGTTTTGTTAAAAATGCAAGTATCTTCTTAGAAAATTTACTTCTTATTTAAAACTCATATTTAAATGTTGAAAAGTCAAATTAAAATCTTTTTTTTAATGAAAATTCAATCTTTTTCAAATTTGTCTTTTTGATTTAAAAATTCATCTGCTTCAGTAGAAATTTCACTCTTCTTGGATAAAAATGCAACTATTTGGTTGAAGATTCAATAATTTTTTTCAAAAGTCATTTGTTTTTGTTAAAAATTCAACAGTTTTGTTGAAAATTCAAGTATCTTCGAAGAAAATTTACTTCTTATTTAAAACTCATATTTAAATGTTGAAAATTTAAATTAAAATTTTTTTTTGATGAAACTTCAATCTTGTTCAAATTTGTCTTTTTGATTTAAAAATTCATCTGTTTTAGTAGAAATTTCATCTTTCTTGGATAAAAATGCAACGGTTTGTTTGAAAATTAATCTTGTTTGCTTGGGGATTCAACTATTTTATTTTAAAATTTTGGTTGAACGACTTTGTTGAGAAATCACTTTTTCGTTGAAGATTAATTATTTTTAGTTAAAAATTCATTTCTTTGGTTAAAAGTTTAACTATTTTGTTTAAAATTGATCTTTGTTGACTGTAAATTCAACTGCGTGGGTACAAGCTGCACTACTTTGTTGATTTTTTTTTGTTGAAAGAAGGTTTATCTCTTTGGTTGAAAATGGACCTACTTTTGTTGAAAATTAATTTTTTTTGCTGAAAATTCATATTTTCTGATTGAAAATTCAATTTTTAAAAATAGAAAACTCGTCTTTTGGCTTGAAGGCTCAACAGTTTAGGTAAACACTTTTCTTCATCACTGAAAAATCTTTATTTGTTAAAAATTCGTCTTCCTGGTTTTAAAATTCATTTTTTAAACGAAATTTCATATTTTTTGGTTGAAATATCAACTCATGCACTTTTTTGTTGAAAATTGATGTTGTTAAGTTGAAAATTCAATTATTTTGTGGATAACTCAATTCTTTTGTTGAAAATTCCAGTATTTTGTTGAAAATGTTATTATTTTGTTGAAAATTTAAATATTTTGTTCAAAATGCAAGTATTTTGTTAAAAAATCATGTTATATGGTAGAAAAGTCATTTTTTTCTTTAAAATAAATAAATAAATTTGGAAATTTTTTAATTTGTGTTAAAACCTTGCGTCAAAAATATTACTGGATTAAAGTTCTGGTATTTGAATGTTAATGATTAGGGAAAATAAAAAATTGGTCAAGAAAAAATCAGAGAATTTTGAAAATGAATTTTCACCCTGCAAAGTGTTATCTTAAATACAAAAATTTGCCATTAGTCCCATATCTTATTGTTTCTGAAAACCATAAATTACGTATAGTAAGAGGGGGGGGGGGGCTAGAAATATTTTTTTGCGGTTAAATTAAATTTTAAAATTAATTAATTAATTTTAAATTAATTTAAATTAATTTTCTAATTCTTTCAGATGCGATGTGATTGTGGGAGATAATTGTGACCAGATTTCTCGATCAGAGCTGATATCAAAAATATCTGGAGTTGATGGTCTGTACTGTCTTCTTTCTGACAAAATCGATGAAGAGGTTTTGAATGCAGCTGGTTCAAACTTAAAAGTGGTTGCCACGATGTCGGTTGGAGTCAATCATTTGGACCTGAAAGCATTGAAAGAGAGAAAAATCTACGTTGGTTACACTCCGGGAGTTTTAACAAACGCAACTGCTGAATTGACCATCGGATTACTCTTGGCTACTTCCAGAAGATTGATTGAGGGTCACAAAGCGATTCTAAAGTAAGTCATGAAATTTTTAACAACGTAGTTAAATTTTTAACCAAAGAAATGAATTTTCAACCAAAACTAGAGCCTCATACGCGCGCTCCGCGCGCCACCAATTTATTTGCATGTATTTATTTTATTTGGAAATGAATTTCAAAAAAATACCATGAAATTAATTTTTACTTCAATCATTTCGATTTGTACATGGCTTCGCATGGATACGCTCTCGCGATGCAGAATAAATAATTATGTAAATAATTATGTAAATAATTGAGCCTATTCATTGAAAAATAGCCAGACTCTAAATTTTGTAATCGAAATTGTTTAAATAATTAATAATTCTTGTAAATTTGCAAAACATAGTGAAGAGTCATCGGAAAGACAATCTTAGTTGACTCCGTAAACAAATTGTTCTGAATCTGTTTATGAAAATTGTTTAAATAATTAATAATTATTGTAAATTTTCAAAGTATCATAGGAAAGAGGTATTTGAAAAACATTCTTCATGGATTCCGTAAAAAAATTGAGCCAATTCTTTGAAAAATAGCCAAACTCTTGATTTGTTTATCAAAATTGTTTAAATAATTATTCATTCTTTGAAATTTGCAGAGCATTATAGCAAAAAGTCACTGCAAATATATTCTTACTTAATTCTATAAAAAATGGAGCCTATTCGTTAAAAAATAGCCAAATTTTCAATTATTTAATTAAAATTGTTTAAATAATTGAAAATTATTGTAAATTTACAAAGCAACATAGATAACAGTCATCGAAAAGATACTCTTAGTTGAATTCGTAAGCAAAGTGAGCCTATTTATTGAAAAACAGCCAAACTCTGAATATGTTTATGAAAATTGTTAAAATAATTAACAATTATTGTAAATTTGCAAAGTAACATAGGAAAGACTTATTTTTATTTCATTCTTGTTGGTCCTGTAAACAAATTGAGCCAATTCGTTAAAAATAATGATATTACAAATAATAATTCTTGTAAATTTACAAAGCAGCATATAAAATGGTCATCGAAAAGACATTCCTAGTTGACTCCGTAAACAAATTCTGTCCATTCCTTGACAAATAGACAAACTCTGTATATGTTTAGAAAAATTGTTAAAATAATTAATAATTATTGTATATTTGCAAAGTATCGTAGAAAAGATTTATTGGGAATACATTCTTTCTTGATTCCCTAAACTAATTGAACCTATTCGTTGCAAAATGACCGGGCTCTTAATTTGTTTATGAAAATTGTTTAAATAATTGATAATTCTTGAAAATTTGAAAATCATCATACAAAAAAGTCATTGTGAAGATATTCTTAGCTAATTCTGTAAAGAATTCAGCATATTTGTTAAAAAATAGCCAAACTTTAAATTTCTGTATGAAAATCGTTTAAATTATTATTAATTCTTGTAAATTTACAAAGCAATATAGAAAAGAGTCATCGGAAAGACATGCTTAGTTGATTTCGTAAACGAATTGAGCTTATTCGTTTATGGAAATTGTTTAAAAATTAATCGTTCTTGTGAATTTACATAAGCAACATAGAAAATAGTCATCAGAAAGACTTTTCTTAAGATCATAGAAAAAAGTAATCTGAAAGATATTCTTACTTAATTCTGTACAAAATTGAGCCTATTCGTTGAGAAATAGCCAAACTCTTAATTTTTTAATCAAAATTGTTTAAATAATGAATAATTCTTATAAATTTATAAAGCAACATAGAAAAGAATTATCGGAAAGATATTCTTAGTTGACTCCGTAAACAAATTGCGCCTATTCTTTGAAAAATAACCAAACTCTAAATATGTTTATGAAGACTGTTTAAATAATTAATAATTCTTGCAAATTTGCAAAGCTTCATAGAAAAGAGTCATCGGAAGGATCTTCTTAGTGAATTCTGTAAAAGAAATTTAGCCTATTCGTTGAAAAATAGCCAAACTCTGAAGTTGTTTATGCAAATGTTTTAAATTATTAATAATTATCATGTGTCATCAGAAAGACGTTCGTAGTTGACTTTGTAAACAAACTGTACCTATTCCTTGAAAAATAGCCAAACTCTAAATATGTTTATGAAAATTGTTAAAATAATTAATAATTATTATATATTTGCGAGCTATAGTATAAACGAATTATTGGAAATACATTCTTTCTTGATACCCTAAACTAATTTATCCTATTTGTTGAAAAAAGTTTTTAAATAAAAAATTAACCAAATTTATTATAAAAAATCCAAACACAATTCAAAAATAAATGGTACTCAAAATTTCGAAAGTTTCAAACATTTTGAAATATAAATATGAACTATGACTAAAACGTTAAATCGAAAATGAATTTTTCAAAATATGAATGAAATATTAAAAATGTTAATTAAAAGCCTTCTTTTTAAAAAATGCGTGAAAGGAATCGTATATATACCGAAGTATAAATGCATATACTTCCACTAAGCTTCTTATGAAAACAAACATCTTGAGTTCAAATAAACACAGATCGCCCATCGTCGATGAGAGCGCCTTATGGTTAACTAAGTAACGGTAACGGTAACTAAACGACGAATACCAACTTTCAAAGATAGGATAAATGAATTTGCAAACAAGATCTCTAATGAGCCGAAAAGTGAGGTAGTTTGGAAGTCTGTTTTTTTAATTGTGAATCTTTTTCATGCTCATTTTGCATAAAATTATTCATGATAAAATAGATTTCTTTTCAATCTTAATTAAACAATTTTTTTAATAGAGACACTAACAGGGTGTCTAGCGACCTTGACAACCTTGAAAACCTGGAATTCTCATTGAATTTTTATTGAACCTTGAAAACCTGGAAATCTCCTTAAATTTTTCACAAGAACCTTGAATTAAATTTTTTTTCAAACAGGTTTTTTTTATTGAAATGCGAAAAGTAATCTAAATATTTTAGTCTGTTATGAAAGAAACATCTCGTTTATAAGGAACCTTGCTACTGAAAAGTTTTTTATTTATCAAAAAATAATTTATCTTTTACTCATTACGCAATAAATGAAGAGATTTCTAGGCATTTTCTGTAGACTTTACCAATTATTTTATAGATTGCAATGAACAGACTTTAATATTCAGGGTTGCGACTTGACCGGGAAACCAGGAAATGGCCGGGAATTTAATTTAAAAAACGGGAATTTACTTCTGATCTTAGCAAAATTCAAGTTTTCACTATTTTAATAATTTTTGTCAATTTATAAAAGTTGAAGATTCATCATTTTAATTTAAAATTCTTATCTGGTTAAATATGTAACTACTTTGTTAAAAATCAATTTATCTTTTGTTTTGGTGAAAATTCAACTATTTGGTTGAAAATTGATATTTAGCATTTAAAAATTAAACTATTTGTTTGAAAATTTATGTACTTTATGGAAAATTCTTCTTTTTTGTAGAAAGTTTATCTTTATGGTTGAAAATTCATCTTTTTGGCATAAAATTCAACTATTCTAGTTAAAGATTCATCATTTCAGTTAAAAATTCATCAGTTTGGTTGACAATTAATTTCTCTAACTGTTCCATTTTTAGTTGAAAATTGATCTTTTCTAGTTCAAAATTCGACAATTTGGATGAAAATTTGTCTTTTCTAATTGAAACTTCAACTAGTTCGTTCACAATTCATGTATTTTGTTAAAAAATCGATATTTTTTTGTAGAAAATTATCTTTTTATTTCAAAGTTAATCTTCTTGTTTAAAAATTCTTCTTTTCGGTTAGCAATTCAAGTATTCCAGTTAAATATTTATCATTTTAGTTGAAAATTTATCTTTTAGATTGGAAATAAAATTATTTGGTTGAAAGTTAAACTCTTTTTTAAAAATTTTTTGTTATGAAGATTCATCGTTTTAATTAAAAATTCATTTCTTTGACTGAAAAATGAGCTGCTTGATTGAAAACTTTTTTTTCCTTTGGATGTTTTTCGTTTTTTTGTCTTCTTTAATTAAAAAGTCAATTATTTCGTTAAAAATTCATGTATTTTGTTAAAAAATTGTATTTTTTGGTGAAAAATTAATCTTTTTATTTGAAAATTAATCTTCTTGTTTAAAAATTCATAATTTTAGTTGAAAATTCATCTTTCTGGTTTGAAATTCAACTATTACAGTTGAAGATTCATTTCATTTTAACTAAAAATGTTACTATTCAATTTTCGGTTGAAAATTATTATTTGTTTAGATCAAAATTTAACTATTTGGTTTAAAATTTGTCTTCTTTAAATTTAAATTCAACTGTTTCGTTAAAAATTCATGTATTTTGTTGAAAAATTGTATTTTTTGGTAAAAAATTAATCTTTTTATTTGAAAATTAATCTTGTTTAAAAATTCAGCTCTTTGGTTGAAAATTCAAGTGTTCCAGTAAAGTATTCATCGTTTTAGTTGATAATTCATCTTTTTGGTTTAAAATTTAACTATTCCAGTTGAAGATTCATAATTTTATTTGAAAATTCATCACTCTGTGGTTGAAAGTTCAACTATATTTTTTAAAATCCGTTTTTTTTTGTTGAAAATTAATTTTTTCAACTGAAAGTTTAACTATTTTTTTTGTTGTAAAAAATGAATATTTTTTAGTGAAAAATTTAAGTATTTTTTTCTCTGTTGTTCTCTGTTGTTGTGTTAAAGGATGTTTAGAATGAACGTCATGAATTAAAATAAATATTTGCGTTTTTTCTGGAAATATGAATGTTTTACTTTTAGTTGACCGAAAATTTGAAATCGTCCGCCGAATCGCCACCCTGATATTGTGAATAATTCCATAAGTTTTTAATTTCGTCACCACTCGGTTTTTTAGTGTACACCAGATTACAAAACATTACTAAAGATTTCAAAAGGTTTCAAAATATTTCAAAGATTTAAAAATATTTAAAAGGATTTTGAACATTTTACAAAGATTTAAAGGATTTCAAAGATTTGAAAAAGTGTACAGTACTCCAGATTTCTAAGATTTTTAAATATTTCGAAGATTTCAAACGATTTCAAAGGGTTAAAAAACATTTTAGAAGATTTGAAAAGACTTCCCTAAGATTTCAAATAATTCACTGATTTCAACGAATAAAAAAGATTTCACAAACAAAGATTTAAGAAAAATTTCACAAATATTTGAAAAGATTTGACAAAGATTTAAAAAATTTCACAAAAAATTCCCGAAAATTTCGAACATTTCATAAAGATTGCAAAGATTTCAAAGATTTAAAAAAGGCATGTACACCAGATTTCAACAATTCCGAACATTTCCAAAGATTTTAAAACTTTCAAAAGATTTCAAAGGTTTTAAAGATTTTAGAAAGGTTATAGTAAACTAGATTTTTAAGATTTCAAAAGGTTTTACACAAATCGAAAATATTTTAATGATTTTTAATGGATACAAAAGATTTCAGAAAGATTTCATAGAAATTTCATAAAGATATCAAAATAATACAAGAATTCCAAAGGTTTCAAAACATCTCAAAGATTTTAAACGATTTCAAAGATTTCGATGACTTCAAACGAATACGAAAGATTTCACAAACAAAGATTAAAGAAAGCTTTCACAAATATTTGAAATATTTCATAAAAATTTCAAGGATTTTAAAGTTTTTAAAGATTTCAAATATTTTACAAAAATTTGAAAAGATTCCAAAAGATTTCACAGAAATTTCAAGATTTCACAGATTTTATGTACTTTAAGAAATTTAAACGAATTCGCAAAGATTTCAAGGATTTCAAAGACGACTTATGTTCGCAAAAAATTAAGAATTTGTTTATTTATGGTTCTGCCTCCTTTAGAAATTATTGACCAATAAAAATGAAATGGCTCATTTTTTTACATGTATAACAAACGGTTATTTTATTATTTAATGTAAAAAAAGGAGACCTGGAAAAACTTGACTTCTTGACCTGGAAAACCTGGAAAATACCTTGAATTTCGTTCCTAAAAATCGCTGGACACCCTGACTAAACTCATTATTCGTTCCAATCTGCAGGGTTTGTTTATGAATATTTTCTGAATTCTTTTAATTGAGTCTAAATAATTTTTCCTCAATTTCTTGAAAGAAATCTTTTTATTTACAATGTTTGTAAGAAGAATGCATTAAATCTTAGCAATTTTAGAAATGCATGAACATTTTTGGATTGTTTCTTTTTCCTATTTGGAAAATGTAATAATCTAAATAGATTGTTCAGAATCACCCACAAACATTAGATCTGGGCACTATGATCTATTTTCCTTTTTTGTGGGTGATTCTGAAACCAATCTATTTAGATTAGGAAATTTTCCAATTAGGAAAAGAAAACAATCCAAATTTTTTTAATGCATTTCTAAAAATTGCTAAAATTCAAAACATTCTTTTTGCACAAATTTAAATAAAAAGTAAGACTTCTTTCAAGAAAATTAAGGTAAAATATGTAAACTCAATTTAAAGAAATCTTAAATTATTCCTCAGCAAACCCTGCAGATTAGAAAGAATCATGAGTTTAATGTTTCTATAATATTCATAATTCACATATTTTCAGGTTATAAAAAATAAAAAAATAAATTTTTCACATTTGTACATGATATATGTTAGAATATTTTTCTAAAAAATGTCATCCCGGTACTTATTGAAAAATAAGGTTGCGAATAGGATGTACATATTTTTCCAATTTAAAAATCACCTAGATACTTATTTAAGGAATCACCCAGATACACAGGAAGTTAATGATTACCATGTTTTAATTCTAAATAATTCCTTGAATAGATCGAATTTGCAGGTATTATATTTGATTTTTTCAACTAGAATAAGAATCTATTAATCAGACTTTTTAATTTGGTTATTGTTGTATCTAATGAGCCGAAAAGTGAGGTAGTTTGGAAGTCTGTTTTTTTAATTGTGAATCTTTTTCATGCTCATTTTGCATGAAAGCATTAATGATAAAATAGATTTCTTTTCGATGTTATTTTAAAATAAAAAGAATAATTTTCTAAAAAAAGTCAATTTTCAAACACATAGTTGAATTTTCAACTAAAACGATTAATTCCATAAAATTATTGTCCTACATTTTTGGCACTAATTGTTTAAATTTATACATTAATCTACAGTATTGTGTAATTTATAAATAAAAAAATTTGAGGTTACAGGATTCAGACTCACTTCAGAAATAAAAAATAGTAGTAAAATACTGGCATGACATTTTTTTAAATAATTTTAGAAAACAAACATTATTTTGTAATTTTAGAAATGAATTCACAAACGCAATTCTTTAATTAAAATATAAAATTATTGTTTTTCATAGTATCTATCTTGAACAATAGAAAAGAAAAGCAAGGACAATTGATAATTTATGAAAATTGGTATTTGAAATGATGAATCTTCAACCAAACAAATGAATTTTTGTCAAAATAGTTCAACTTTCAACCAAGCAGTTGAATTTTCAGTCAAAAAATGTAATAGTTGATATGAATGTATGGTTAAATTTTCAGCAAAAAAAAAATTATTTTCAAAAAAAAAATTTCAAAAAAAAGTTCAATTTTCAACAAAAGAGATGAACTTTTAACTAAAATGACGAATCTTTGAATGAAAAAAAAAATTAGTTTTTAAGAATATAGTTGAATCCTAAAGAAACAGATTAATTTTCAACCAAACAGTTGTACCTTTCATTTTTTTAAAGTTTATGTTTTTTAAAAAAATTCTCTTTCCAAATAGTTGAATTTTTATTCAAATATAAATTTGTTAGTCAAGCAAGAAAAAAGATTTAAATCAAACTGTTGCATTTTTAAGTCAAAAATACGAATTTTCAGCCAAGAGATTAATTTATAGAATTCCTGAAAATAAAACAAGAATCCAACGACCAAATTTAGACAACCACCACGAAATGCTCCTATTGTAATTTAAAAAAAAATTCTTTCTTCGGACAAAAATAAAAAAGAGGAAAGAAAAATGAGAAGGCAACCAACCAAATCCCCTTCCTTCTCTTTTTTATTTCTTTCGTCTTTTTTTATTTTTATTGTTATCAAATCACAATATGAAAGCATTTATAATATTTACCAACGTTTCGGTGCTCATACAGCACCCTTATCAAGGTAAGAAAAATTAGAGCATGTGGAAACAGCGACGAAGCAACTCCTCCAAGCTCTTTAACAATTTCTTTCCCTCCCCATTTAGTATCTTGTCTTTGGATTTTCTTCCTCTCTCTCCTCCCCATTCCCTTCCTCCTCTATCTCCTGTTCTGGCATTGCAATCTCCCCCTATTATAAGCCTAATCTCTTCTTTATTTTCTTCAATCATTTCTTTCATCTCCTCTAATTTCTCCTGCATGTCACCGTTCACATAAACCCCCACTATCTTCCACGTCTCTCCTCCCATCTTTACCTCTTCTACTATTAATCCTTCTTTTCGTTCTTTCATCTCTTTCTTATCCTTCCCTGTTATACATTCGTTCCTTACTCCCATCACCATTCCTCCCATTGCTCTGCCTTTTTTATTCTTCCTCTTTGCATTTTGACATTACCATTTGTAACCTCTTGGTAACCGTCCCCTTACTCTTTCCCATCCTTTTTCATCTAGCCACGTCTCCATCATTACTACTACATCCCATTGTGCCAAATTTCTCATAAACTCCCTATCCTTTCTCTCTAATCCTGCTATATTCCAGTAATATATCCTCCATTCTTCCCTACCTTCATGTCTCGTCTCTCTTTGCTTCTTACTATTTCTTATTTTCCTTTATCCCGTTCCTTTCTCTCCTAGTTTCCCGGTACCTCATTTCTTACCATCTGTTCACTTTCTTCGTCCCAATCCCACCATACTCCTTCTAGCTGTATTCTGCCATACTTAACCCACGTTCTTTTTCCCTTACTTCTTTCCTCTTCCGCTATTTGCCTTAACTTATACTGCATATTCCTTTCTGCCCATGTCAAATCGTCCTCTATTCTCTCCGAGCTTCCATATAACAACCTCTTCTTTGTCATCAATTCCCTTTTATGTTCCCATTCCTGCAGCTTCACTAGTACCATTTTTTCTCCTCTTCGCGTTTCCTTTCCTACATTTCGCATTTCCTCTATCTCTATTTTAGCATCTATCCTTTTTAGCACATTTTCCACTCCTTCTTTCAATTCCTTTCCTTCTAATCTTAGACCCTTTATCACTATCACTATCAAATTTAAAATTCTTAAATTTCAGAATAAACGTTATAAAGTATAAATGAATATCAGAAAAAGGAGGGATGCACCATAATAATAAGGCTTTTTTTATAGGAAGGGGTAAAAACGTTTATTTATGGGGATGAGACGATACGACCCGTATGTACAATATTAGTCTTTTGAATTTTTGGTGTTAACACTTTCGTCTTTTTGGATTTCTTTGGGGTTTAGTGAAGGTAGTCATATCCTCCATATCCTCCATATCCTCCATAGCCTCCATAGCCTCCAAGACTATATCCAAGACCAGTTCCATAACCATAACCGAGACCTCCATAACCTCAATCACCATAACCGCCATAACTGCCATATCCGAGACCATCTCCATATCCACCATAGGTACTGTATTTATAGATTGGACTGTGCACTATAGATGAACCATAGGCAATTTTGGTTACAGCAGCTGGCGCCACATATGGTGAAATTACTTTCGTCACGGAAGGTAAGACCTGAAATTTATCGAAAAACATCTTCAGTGTCTTATAATTTTTACAATCTTTTAGTCGAATCAAGTGCTGAGTTTAAATATGAGACCCCCCCCCCCCTCGATATATACTGTCAGGAAACCCTAACAATATGGCTATCTATGGAAAGGTCTTGGAGAGTAGAGTTCAACTCTGTGTTGCCCCCCCCCCATATCTAGGTACCCCCTGGATTTGTGTACTGTTAGAAAAACCCCACAATATGAGTATCTGTGAAAGGTCTTTGAAAGTAGATTTCAAATTTGAGCCCCCCCCCTATTATCTTGGAACCCCACGCATCGGATTTTCATACTGTTAGAAAACCCCAAGACGATGGGTATCTGTGGAAAAGTCTTTGAGAGCAGATTTCAAATTTGAGCCCCCCCCCCCTATATTCCCTGGGAACCACACCCGTTGGAATTTCATACTATTAAAAAACCCCAAGAAGATGGGTATCTATGGAAAGGTCTTGGAG
>CAKNYM010037590.1:3211-15760 GCA_932195095.1 Andricus curvator | reverse complement strand
GAGCCCCCCCCCTCCCCCATTCCCTGGGAACCCTACCCATTGGATTTTCATACTGTTAGAAAGCCCCAAGAAGATGGGTATCTATGAAAAGGTCTTGGAGAGTAGAGTTCAAGTATATGCCCCCCCCCTCCGTAGGTACCCCTGGATTTGTATACTGTTGGAAAACGCCCACAATATGAGTATCTGTGAAAAGGTCTTTGAGAAAAGATTTCAAATTTGAGCCCCCCCCCCTCCATAGGAACCCCATCTCCAGGATTTTTATACTGTTAGAAAACCCTGCCAACATGGGTATCTATGAAAAGGTCTTTGGAGAATAGAGTTCAAATTTTAGTCCTTTCCCTCTCTACTTTAAACAAGCTAGCCCCCATTTCCCATTTCAATTAATTTGTGAATAAGTGAACAATTTACTTTGTATGTGTTGGCGTAACTGGTGGCGTATGGATACCCATATCCATATCCAGCTCCATATCCAGATCCGTAACCATAACCATCGTATGAGTACAAACCAGCCGAAGCGTAAGCCACGGAGGCAAGAAGCAGGATCTGAAAAATCATAAATTTGTTATTTATTTATTATTTTTTATCAATTTTTCAAATGATCAATCTTATGAATGGAAATATTAAAGCAAAGTTGTAAAATAATTTTGTAACAAATGATTCCTTGGTTCAAAGAAATTTTTTTTTTTATTCAAAGAAATTTTTTTTTGTTCAAACAAATTTCGGTTGATTCAAAGAAATTTCTTCGGTTCAGAGAAATGTTGTTTCTTCTAATAAAAATTTGCGTTAACTTTAGACCGAATCCATTTCAAATCAGGCAGGTTCTACACTTCAAGTCGCAGAATCTGGGGGACAAAATATGTTGTTTTTAAGAGGAAATTAGGCAATGCGTATTTTTGCGATTTGTGAAAAAAAAATTTTTACGAAGTTATGCTTATTTGATTAAGAAAATGTTAAAAATTGACAAAATGGCGCCGGTTTTTCTTAAAATATTAAAAGTAGATTTTCTCAAAAAACCCACACTTATATTTTTTGCCAATTTTTTTTTTCTTAATTTTTACTATTATAGGGAAAATACCTTGTGAGTTTTATGTGGGGTAAATAACTTTTGTGGCCAGGAGAATTTTTTTTCATGAAATCGAATTTTCGCATTTTTCTTGCTAACAAATAACAGGTGCGAAAAAATGTGAAAAAAATAATTGGCACAGTTAGAAAAGTTCTACAAAAAGTTCCTTTACTCATTTATGATATCTTGTACCATTTCCGAGAAAAATAAAAAAATTCAACTTTCATAAAGAAAAAAATTCTCTTGACCACAAAACAATTTTAGCCCGCATAAAACTTATAGAATATCTTTTTTATATAAATAAAAATTTGTAAAAATATTTTTAAAAAAAGGTGGGATTTGCCCCCTTTCACAGAAATTGCCCATATGTTTCTAGTCCTTCAACTTGTTTTTCAAATTTTATATATAAATGAACCACTGAAATTCGAAAATGTCTTTATTCATGGTTTTCTATCATTTTGTGATAGTTTAATGTCTCTATGAAAATTTAGATTCACAATAATAGGTAAAATTCGAAGAATAAATTTGCATGCCAAACGAGAAGAGGGTTCTAATTTTTAAACTGTGCACAGAAAAGCAATTTATAATATAATTAATAACATATTTTTACAGATAAAAGAATTGACTGCCGTGCTGCAACTGTATTTTCCGAAAGAAATATTCAATTTTTTTATTTTTCTCGGAAATCATACAAGATATCATAAATGAGTAAAGGAACTTTTTGTAGAACTTTTCTAACTGTGCCAATTAATTTCTTCACATTTTTTCGTATCTGTTATTGTTTGCAAGAAAAATGCGAAAATTCGATTATATGTATATTATATATTATATATATCAATTAAGTCAAAAGTTATATAAATTTAAAGAAAAAATTGGGATTTTTTGAAAAACAAAGCATAAAATGCAAATAAGCATAACTTCGTAAAAAAAATTTTTTTTTCACAAATCGCAAAAATACGTATTGCCTAATCTCCTCTAAAAACCACATATTTTGTCCCCGAGAGGTTCTGCAACTTCAAGTGTAGAACCTGCTTGATTTGAAATGGATTCGGTCTTTAAATTGATTGTCTTCGTTTTGAAGCTATTTTTGATTAAATGAAAAAACTTATCTTAATGTAACTGTTTCTTTAATTCAAGAAAAATATTTTCCTGAGTGACATGCATATTTTCTTGCGAAATGGTAATTGGGAAACATAACAATGTCTTCATTCAGAAATTATAGTCATATATGTGACTCAACCTTCAATCCTTGTGAACGTTCACAGCATATCATTTTATCGTCGAGCATAGATAGGTAATTTTCTCACACGAGACCTACTTATCCGCATTATGTCAAATTGAATGTCATTTCTGAGAGCACTGACATTCCGCAAATACATACTGATGATCTCATGAATGAGACATTATCTTTTTTTCTCACTTAATTTTCGCATTGTTCCAGAGGTTCAGTAAATCGTGTTTATATAACGTAAACGTTATTTTTTTAACTATTTCAAAGTGGGGCTTATTACTATATAATTTATTTTATATCAATTTTTGAAATTTTTTTATTTGAATTTGAATAGAATACTAGCGCGGGAAAAGTAATCAATAATAGTATAAAAAATTACTATGATTCCAATTTGCATGGTTTGATTTTCAAAGCATATTGGAATTTTTTTCATTTTTCTGTCTTTAAATTGGAAAGCTTCACTAAATATATGCATTTTCTAAAACTTTTACGGAATTTTGACAATATCTTAATATTACATTGTTAATTTTGCAGGCATCGTTTTGACATTTCGAATTTTGAAAATGTGCTGCTAATTTAAAACGAGGTTCAGCCTTTTATGTTTGATATTCAATGTTTTAATTTCGAGAATATTTAATTAATTTACATTTAACAAATATATATATATTAATTTTATTTTGATTTTTTTCGCAGTAATGAGAATTCGCAGAGTGAAAAATGTATTAATAAATAAATATGCTTCAGTAGCTCTCACTATCAGAGAAACTTCGTAATACCAAAAAACCGTCTCAGTGTCATTTACTTTTTTTCAAATTCGTACAATTTTTATTACGGTTGAGTAATGTCTAATGATCCATTACCTAAAAATGAAAATCTTCCTGAGCCCTGATCTAACTTACTTATTTTTAATACATAGTAATTTAAAATCAGAAATCACAAAGTCTCTGAAGGTTAAGACAAGAATTTATTTCTAAAAATTGATTTACTAGTTTTGAAGGAATTTTATTTCATGAATTTTTAACTAAAATGATGAATCTTCAACCAAAAATATAAATTTTTAACCAAATAGTTCAATTTTCCACCCAAAAGATTAATTTTCTACCAAAAAATACTCATTTTCAACAAAGTACATGAATTTTCATCTAAAAAAAATCACTTTTCAACCAAAATTAGAATTGTTAAAATGTCAGAAAAATAAATGTTCAACCAACAAAAAAAAACGAATTTTTAACAAATTATTTTTTTTTCATAAAAGATTTTTTAATAAAAAATAGAAGAATTAAATTTTCAGTAAAGACCATCAATTTTCAACAACAGAAAAATTGTTAACAAAATAATTCAATTTTAAACTAAAAAAGATAAACTTACAAACCAAAAATATAATATTTCAATTTGCAGTTAGAAAAAAGTAAATTGAAAAAAAAACGAGTTTTTAGCAAAATTAATTAATTTTCAACTAAAAATATAAATTTTAAAGTGAAAATGAAATAGTTATATCGTCAGTTAAAAAAATTAATTTTCAACTAAAAAGAAATGAATTTTCAACCAGAGAATTTAATTTTTAAATCAAAATAATAAATTTTCAACCAAAAATATGAAATTTTGCCCAAATATTGGATTTTTCAATTCAAAAGATGAAATTTCAATTAATGAGAGAACTCTTTTACTAAAAAATACGGATTTTCAGTAAGTGGTTTTTTCACTGAAAAAAGATAAATTTTTAAATAGAAATAGAATAGTTAAAATTTTCATTAAAAAAAATATTTTGCAGTAAAATTAAAGTAAGTTTTAATAATATTTTTAATATTAATATTAATATTTTTAATAATAATAATATTTTACTTTTTAATAAAAATCATGAATTTTCAACCAAAAATATGAAATTTTGCCCAAATATTGGATTTTTCAATTCAAAAGATGAATTTTCTATCTACAAAAAAACGAATTTTCAATTAAATATATTTTTTTCAATCAAATAAATGAATTCTAAACAAAAAATAAAATAGTTAAATTTTCTACTAAACAGATCATTTTTTAAAGAAAAAGATTACATTTCTATCAAAAAAGGTTAATTTTCCACAAAAACTGGAATAGTTAAAGTGAATTTTCAACTAAAAATGACGAATCTTCAACTAAAAACAAAAATAATTTTCAACCAAATACATGAATTTTAAACTAAAAAGATGAGTATTTCTCCAAAAATAAATTAGGATAATTTTCAGTTAGTAAAATAAATTTTCAACCAAAAAACAAACGAATTTTCAACAAAACAGTTAAATTTTCAACCAAAGAAAAGAATTTTTAACCAAAAAGATAAAATTTCAAATAATAAGAGTACTCTTTTACCAAAAAAGGCGGATTTTCAACAAATAATTTTTTCACTGAAAACTGATAAATTTTCGATAAAAAAAAAATAATTTTCAATAAAATTAAAGTAAGTTTTCAACGAAATAGTATAATTTTAAACCAAGAAGATTACATTTCTATAAAAAAACATAAACTTTCGACAAAAAATGGAACAGTCACATTTCCAGTTGAAAAAATTAATTTTCAACTAAAAAGAAACGAATTTTCAACCAGAGAATTTAATTTTTAATCAAAATGATGAATTTTCAAACAAAAATATACAATTTTGTCCAAATAGTGGATTTTTCAATTCAAAATATGAATTTTCTAGCTACAAAAAAACGAATTTTCAACTAAATAGTTTTTTTTCAGTGAAATAGATGAATTCTAAACAAAAAATAGAATATTTGAATTTTCTACTAAACGGATCATTTTTTAAAGAAAAAGATTACATTTCTATCAAAAAAGGTAAATTTTCCACAAAAAATGGAATAGATAAAGTGAATTTTCAACTAAAAATGACGAATCTTAAAATAAAAACAAAAATAATTTTTAACGAAATGCATGAATTTTAAACTAAAAAGATTAATATTTTACCAAAAATAAAGTAGGATAATTTTCAGTTAGTAAAATAAATTTTCAACCAAAAAACAAACGAATTTTCAACAAAACAGTTAAATTTTCAACCAAAGAAAAGAATTTTTAACCAAAAAGATGAAATTTCAACTAATGAGAGTACTCTTTTACCAAAAAAAGACAGATCAATTTGAAAATAAAAATTCGAGTTAGTTTAAGAGATATTTACAAGTTTTAAAAAGATCCAATCTTAATTTAAAACTGGAAAAGAGTTCGAAAAATAAAAATCTAAATTTAGATTTTTTAAGATTTCGAAATAAAATTTTGACGCTTTTTAAGGATTTTTAAAGGTTTTAAGAAAGCCAAATGATTCTTAAGTTTGCTGAGAAGATTTAAAATGATTTTTTATTCTGAAAAATTAATATTAAGAGCAAAATTAAAAAAGATTTAATTTTTTTTATTTAATAATAAATGACAATTGAAAAATTATTAATTTGGAACATAATGGAGTAAGTTCAAAATATATTTAGAAGTTTTGAAAAGATTCCAAAGTAATTTAAAACGTGAAAAAAATTTTAAAACATTTAAAACAGAATGCAGATTTTTGAAAATCCCGAACACAAAATTTATAAGCTTTTTAAGCATTTTGAAAGGTTTTAAATTAATAAAAAATTCGTATGTGGATTGTAAAGAATTTATTCACGAGAAGTGAGGTATTTTTTAGTGTGTCAAAGATTTGAAAAGATTTGAAATTAGTTTTTGGAATTGACTCTGAATTCTTATTAATTTATCCTGAATTCTGTTAAATTCTCTGGAATTCATTTGAATTTTTTTAATTCACTTGAATTCTTCTAAATTTACTCAATTTTACTTAATTCAATGGATTAAAAAAAATTTTAATTAAATGATTTGAAATATTTTAAGGGATTTCAAAAGATTTTAAGGGATTCGAAATATTTTAGGTTATTTTAAAAGATTACAAAGAAATGTTTGAATGATTTGAGTAATTTAATGGAATTTCAAATATTTTAGAGTATTTTAAAAGATTCCCAGATATTTTCCAGAGCTTTAAACTGTTTTAAGGGGTTTCAAAAAATATCAAAGATTTTGAAATATTTTAGGAAATTTTAAAAGATTCCCAGAAATTTTTAATTTATATCAATAGGTTGAAGGGATTTTAAAAACTTTGAAATAATTTAGGGTATTTTCAAAGATTCCAAGACATTTTCAAGACATTTAAAAAATTTTAAGGGATTTCCAAGGGTTTTAGTAATTTTAAGGAATTTTAATATTTTAATGGATTTCAAAGAATTTATTCACGAGAATTGAGGGATTTCTCGGCGTTTCAGAGATTTGAAGAGATTTTCAGATATTTTTTGCAATTAATTTGGAATTTGCCCTGAATTTTTATTAATTTATCATGAATTCTTTTAAATTCTTCTAAATTCAATTTTACTCAATTCAATGGATTTTAAAAAGTATTTGTTCAGTTCATCTTGAAATTTTTTTTAATTCACCGTAAATTGGTAGGAATTTGATCAAATTCCTTTGAATGCCCTTTTAATTTTTATAAACTCATTTCAAACTTATTGAATTAAATGAATTTTTTCATATTTTTTAATTGTTTTGAATTCACTTGATTTTTTTTTTAATTCAGTTTGATTTTTTATGAATTTCATCGAATTATTCTCGTTTCTCTTAAATTCTCCAAGTTCACTCAAATTTTACTCAAATTTTACTGAAATAGATTTTAAACAAAATTTCCAATCCATTTGAATTCTTTTGAATTGTTTTATAGTCATTAGTCAATTTTTTTGTTAGAAATTAGTAGGGTTTCAAGGATTTGAAGAGATTTCATAATTATTTTTTGGAATTCACACTGAATTTTTATTATGTAACCCTGAATTCTTTTAAATTCTCTTGAATTGTTTTATTCACTTGAATTCTTATAAATTTACTCAATTCAATTCTTAGGCATTTCATCAAATTCTTTTGAATTCCCTTGTATTTTCCTAAACTCATTTCAAAGTTACTGAATTGAATTAAGTTTTTTCATATTTTCAAATTGTTTTCAGTTTATTTGATTTTTTTTAATTTGCCTTGCATTTTTATGAATTTCATCGAATTATTCTCGTTTCCCTTAAATTCTCCAAGTTCACTCAAATTTTACTGAAATAGATTTTTAAAATGTTTTCCAATTCATTTGAATTCTTTGGAATTTTTATGTAGTCATTAGTCACTTTTTTTGTTAGAAATTAGTAGGGTTTCAAAGATTTGAAGAGATTTCATAATTATTTTTTGGAATTCACACTGAATTCTTATTATTTAACCCTGAATTCTTTTAAATTCTTTAGAATTCTCTTGAATTTTTTTATTCACTTGAATTCTTCTTTTACTCAATTCTACTCAATAATTATCACAAACATATACAACAATCTTTCAATTCTTAGGCATGTCATCAAATTCTTTTGAATTCACTTGTATTTTTCTAAGCTCATTTCAAAGTTATTGAATCCAATGAAGTTTTTTCATATTTTTAAATTGTTTACAGTTTATTTGATTTTTTTTTAATTTGCTGAGAATTCTTGTTTTTTTCTAGAAGATTAGTCTTCTTGCAGAAAAATTCATCTTTTAGGTTGAAATCTGAACAATTTTCATGAAAATTCATTTCATGTTTAGTTGAAAATAAATTTTTCAAAATGAAAATTAAAGTATTCCATTTTTGGTTAAAAATTGATATTTTTCAGTTGGAGGTTTAGTTGAAAATTCAGATCTTTTGTTGAAACTTCATCTTTCTTGGTAGAAATTTAATTTTATTGGTTGAAAATTTATCCCTTTTTGATAAAAATGCAATTGTATGGTTGTAATATCTACTGTTGCATGCTTCGTTGAGAATTCATCTTTTTTACTTAAAAAGTAGGTTATTTGACTCAAAGTTAAACTATTTTGTAAAAAAAAAATAATTTTCTCATAAGAGCACAATTGTAGTTGAAGATTCAATTATTTGCTTTTAAATTAACTTTTTTGTTAAAAATTCTACTGTTTTGTAGAAAATTAAACTATTTGTTTGAAAATTGAACTTTTGGTTGAGAACTTACATTTTTGGGTTGAAAATTCAACTTTTTTGAAGATGGTTCGTCTTTTTGGCTTAAAAATTAAATAACTTTCTTTAGAATGCGTGTTTTTTTCTTCATTCATCTTTTTGGTTGAAATCTGAACAATTTTGATGAAAAAACATTTCGTGTTTAGTTGAAAATAAATTTTTCAAACTGACAATTAAAGTATTCCATTTTTGTTTACAAATTTTTTTTCAGTTATAAATCTAATTATTTGGTTAAAAATTTCTCTTTTTTAATTGAAAGTTTAGTTGGAAATTCAGGTATTTTGTTGAAAATTGATCTTTTTTAGTTAAAAAATCGATTATTTCACTCAAAGTTGAACTATTTTGTAGAAAAATTCATTTTTTTATAAGAACTCACAATTTTAGTTAAAGATTCAAGTATTTGCTTTTAAATTAACTTTTATGTTAAAAATTCTACTATTTTGTAGAAAAGTCATCTTTTTGTCCTGAAAATTCAACAATTTGATAGAAAATTAAACTATTTGCTTGGAAATTAAATTTTTGGTTGAAAATTCATATTTTTGGGTTGAAAAATCAACTTTTTTGTAGATGATTCGTCTTTTTGGCTTTAAAATTTAATAATTTTTTGAGAATTCGTGTTTTTTGGTAGAACATTAGTCCTTTTGCAGGAAAATTAATCTTTTCAGTTGAAAATTTAACTGTTTGATTACAAATTCATCTTATTTAGTTGCAAACTCGACCACTTTTTTTATGAAAAATTAAGTTTTTAGTCTGAAAATTTCACCATTTCATTTTTGGTTAGAAATTTATCCTTTTTAAGTTACAAATGTATATATTTTGTTGGAAAATCGTCTCTTTGGTTGAAAAGTTAACAATTTTGTTGAAAAATCGTTTTTTTTTGTTCAAAGTTATTTTTTTTCATCAACGTTTTTATCTGGAAATTTAGCTACTGTTTGCAGGGTGGCGACTTGACCGGGAAACCGGGAAAGACTGGCAAATGACCTGGAATTTTATTGACCGGGAAATGACCGGGAATTTAATTTAAAACCGGGAATTTACTTCTGATCATAGCAAAATTCAAGAAATATAATTTCACTTGGAACAGGGAATTTTTTACATGGAATGGCAATTTTTTAAAGGAATTATAATTCGGATTTAGAAGAAAGGAATGTTCAAAAATCCCTCTTCCAAGTCAGAATTCGTCACAATTTGAAAGTGCCCTCTTGGGTTGAAAGTTAAACTTTTGTTGAAAATTAATTTTTTTGGTTGAAGATTCATCATTTTAATTTAAAATTCATCTCTGGTTGAAAATGTAACTAGTTTCTTGAAAATCAGTTTTTTTTAAACGAAAATTCAACTATTTGGTTGAAAATTGATATTTTTCATTTAAAAATTAAACTGTTTGTTTGAAAATGTATGTTCTTTGTGGAAAATTCGTCTTTTTTTGTAGACAATTAATCTTTTTGGTTGACAATTCATCTTTTTGGCATAAAATTCAACTATTCCAGTTAAAGATTCATCATTTTAGTTGACAATTCATCAGTTTGGTTGAAAATTAATTTCTTTAAATGAAAATTTAACTGTTCCATTGTGAGTTGAAAATTAATATTTTCAAGTTCGGAATTCGACAATTTGGATAAAAATTTGTATTTTTTAATTGAAAATTTTGTGGTAGAAAATTATCTTATTTTTCTTTGAAAGTTAATCTTTTTGTTTAAAAATTCAAGTATTCCAGTCAAATATATATCATTTTAGTTGAAAAATACTCTTTTAGGTTGGAAATAAAATTATTTGGTTGAAAGTTAAACTCTTTTGTTAAAAGATTTTTTTTTTAGTTGAAGATCCATCGTTTTAATTAAAAATTCATTTCTTTGGTTGAAAAATGAGCTGTTTGATTGAAAATTTCTTTTTTCTTTGGATGTTTTTTGGTTGAAAATTAGAATTTTTTTAAAACTGAAAATGTAATTATTATTCCAGTTGAATATTTTATCATTTTCGTTCAAAATTCATGTCTTTGGTTGAACATTCATTTGTGACTAAAAATTTAATTATTCAATTTTTGGTTGAAAAATTATCTTTGTTAGTTGAAAATTCGTCTTTTTTGGTAGCAATTAATCTTCTTGGTTGAAAATTAATCTTTTTGGTCAAAAATTCAATTATTCTAGTTAAAGATTCATCATTTCAGTTAAAAATTCATCTTTCTGGTTTGAAATTCAACTGTTGAAGTCAAATATTTACAATTTTGTTTGAAAATTCATCACTTTGTTTGAGAATGTATAACTATTATTTTGAAAGTGAGTTTTTTTTTTGTTAAAAGTTATTTTTTTTTTTTGAAAGTAATTTTTTAAAGTGAAAATTTAACTTATTACAGTTGAAAATTCCGTAGTTGTAGTTGAAAATTCATCTGTTTGGTTAAAAATTAATTTTTTTAACTTGAAATTCAATTATTAAAGTTTTGGTTGACAATTTATCTTTTTCTAGCAAAAATTAATTTTTTGGTTTGAAAATTTAACTGTTTCAGTTAAAGATTCATTGTTTTAGTTGAAAACTCTTATGTTTGGTTTACAAATAATTTTTTAAACTAAAAATGTTACTATTCCATTTTCGATTGAGAATTATTATTTTTTTAGTTCAAAATTTAACTATTTGGTTAAAAATTTGTCTTCTTTTATTAAAACTTCAAACCTTTCTTTAAAAGTTAATGTATTTGGTTGAAAAATTGTATTTTTGGGTAGAAAATCAATCTTTTTATTTAAAATGTAATCTTCTTTAAAAATTCGTCTTTTTGGTTGAAAATTCAAGTGTTCCAATTAAATATTGATCACTTTTGTTGAAAATTAATTTTTTCAACTGAAAGTTTAACTATTCCATTTCTTGTAAAAAATCGATATTTTTTAGTGGAAAATTTAAGTATTTTTTTCAAAATTCATTTATTTTGCAACGTTTTGCCACCCTGGTTTGATGAAAACACTGATGCTAATTCACACTTAGCAATGTTGAAATTGCACAATAATTAAGTACTCACCAGCTTGATCATGTTGGCGTTTATGGAGGATTTGTTTGCAGTACTGTTGACTGACTAGACTCTTGACTGACTAGTCTCTTTTATACTGATGGAGGCTAAAGAATGGTTAATAGTTGACAATGAGAAAAAAGATTTTCCCAATGCGAATTCGCATTAGCAAGAGAGTTTCCACAATCTGGGCGGGGTTCATCAAGGAGGAACTGTTACGCTCAGCTGCCAAGGCTCTTTGCATATCACTTCAAGTTGCGTCTATTGCCCAGGAAGGACAATTATTGAGACTTTATGGCTTTTTCTCATTAATAATAATCTATATAAACTATAAGGCATTGATTTTTTGTTTAGAAACTCTCTTCTAACTGACATTGTCGTCAATATCTAAGATAATTTGTAGTGATTTACACTTCTCTGATCAAGAAATAAAACTTAAGTCCATCTGGGCACATTAAAGACCAATTTCATTGAGACAAAAAAATGTAGTTGAATTATTGACCGAATTGCAGGGCTCGAAATGGGTTACTTTGTAGTAACTTAGTTACTTTTTTGATCCGCGGTTACTAAAAAGTTACTTATTTGATGAAAAGGTTACTTTTGGTTACATTTTTTGCCTGAAATAACGAAATTAATTAAGTAATTAATTTTATTATTTAAAAACGTGTGAAGAATGTAAAAATTCAATTGTTTTCAGAAAAAGCACCTTAGAGCCGAGAATATTAGGGATTAACAATAAAATAATTAGTTCGTGTGCAAAATGTATTAAAAGGGCTATCAATTGAATTATTATGAATCCTGATAAAAATTGCAATTTAGCTAAAATTGCTAGTTTTTAATTTAAAATTTAAATCTTTTTTGTTCAAATATCGAACTATGTATTAAAAGTTGAACAATTTTTGTTGAAACTTTATATTTTTGTTGAAAATTTATCATTTTAGTTGAAAATTCGCCTTTTTGGTAGAAAAATAATCTTCTTGATTGAAAATCACCCTTTTGTTTAAAAATACATAATTTTATTTGAAAATTCATCTTTTTGGTTCGAAATGTACTTATTTTTTTGAAAATTTTTCTTTTACGATTGAAGATTTCCCTGTTTTCGTAGAAAATTCAACTATTTGGTTCACAGATAACTTTTGTGTCAAAATCCATATTTACTGATTGAAAATTCAAATGTTTTGTAAAAATTGACCTTTTTGGCTTAAGAACTCAACAATTTGGTTGGAAAATAACCTATT
>CAKNYM010037589.1:0-28218 GCA_932195095.1 Andricus curvator | reverse complement strand
GGACAATCCGGGTGCACCAGGCCGCGCTCCAGGTCGGTTAGCACGTAGTCTACGAGAATTTTTTTTAAACTTAAATTGTACCAACATCCAAAATAACTACCAATAGTGAGTCGACGATCCGGATGCACCAGGCCGCGTACCAGGTAGTTTAGCATGTATTCTACGAGAATTTTTTTAAAATCTAAATTGTGCCAACATCCAAAATAACTAAAAATAGTGAGTGGACGATCCGGGTGCACCAGTCCGCGTACCAGGTCGGTTAGCACGTATTCTGCGAGAATTTTTTTAAAATTTAAATTGTGCCAACATCCAAAATAACTACAAATAGTAAGTGGACGATCCGGGTGCACCAGGCCGCGCACCAGGTCGGTTAGCACGTATTCTGCGAGCATTTTTTCAAAATTTAAATTGTTTCAACAGCCAAAATAACTACAAATAGTGAGTTGACGATCCGAGTGCACCAGGACGCGCACCAGGTCGGTTAGCAGGTATTCTACAAGAATTTGTTTGAAACTTAAATTGTACCAACATCCAAAATAACTACCAATAGTGAGTCGACGATCCGGATGCACCGGGTCGCGTACCAAGTAGTTTAGCATGTATTCTACGAGAATTTTATAAAAATTTAAATTGTTCCAACAGGCAAAATAACTACAAATGGTGAGTTGACGAACCGGGTGCACCGGGTCGCGTACCAGGTAGTTTACCACGTATTCCACAAGAACTTTTTGAAAATTTAAATTGTACCAAAAGCACGTATTCTACAAGAACTTTTAAAAAATTTAAATTGCGCCAAAAGCTAAAATAACCACCAATGACGAGTCCACGATCCGAGTACACCGGGTCGCGCACCAGGTAGTTTAGCACTATTCTACAAGAACTTTTTTTAAATTTAAATTCTGCCAACATTCAATATAACTAACTGTGGTGAGTCGACGATCCGGGTGCACCGGGTTGAGTACCAGGTCGTTTAGCACGTATTGTACGAGAACTTTTTTTTAATTTAAATTGTGCCAACATCCAAAATATCCAAAATCCAGGTGCACTGGATCGCGCACCAGGTTGTTTAACACGTATTGTACGAGAACTTTTTACTTGAGACGTTTTTGAGTCAATTCTTAATTTCAAAAAATCAGTTAAATGTTGATTTTTCAATAATTTCAATCATTTTCAGATTATTTTTCCTTATTTTGTCTTAAACGGACACCTTAACAATAATCAGCCTAGTACTTTCAGAGATTAAATAATTTTTTTGGAAAAAGAATATGTTCAACGGTATTTTGACATCATTCTGCAACGTCCAAAGATTAAACATGGGGTAAGATAAATTTGAATGAACTACAAAATACAAAAAGGAAGATCTGCATTTTGACAGTGAGAGTGGAAAAGTGTATCAATGACATGAAGTGGGAAGGAAGCGACTGACTGTAGAATAACAACTGAGCCTTCGATAGCTCGATTGTAGTGCGAAAATGCACTGTCGGTAACAGCCACATCTGCAAATTTGTCATTAAATCATTCTGAAATATCGAGATAGTACACTCAGATAGATCCAATGTACAGATTGATCAAAATTGAAATCATTCTAAGCAGAAGACTCCAAACTTAAGTACAAACAATTTTTTGCAAGAAAAATTTGCAACACAGAAGCAAATATCTACATTACCGTCATTGACTTTTTAAAAACTCTTGTCTACTTGCAATGAGATACCAAATTTTAAGTCGATGATTTTAAAATTTCTCCAAAGGTTTGTAGATTTTGATATTTTCAATGAGAAATTTACATTTCTTCTTCATGATATTCAAATCATAATTTTCTCTCTACTCATGGCAAACTTTTGTATTTTTCTTTTGACGAAAAAAATATAAATTGTTTAGAAGTACATTAGTCGAGCCTTTCTAAAGGGGAGTTTTAGATTCTGCGAATGCGAGCAATTTTATCGTTTTATACAGCGTGAATAAGGTTTTTAATTCTTACATTATTTATACGATTTTACGTAATGCGCCATTAACATATTTTTCTTGTACGTTACAATAAGTATGTCCAACAACAAGTCTATAATTTTATATGATATAATAATAAGTGATACAATTATTATAATTTACGTGAAGACAAGATTTTTAAATAATTCAATGAATAATTTTAAGGATAATTTTAAAATTATCATTAATTCTTGAAATATCAAAATAAATAGGTTGAATGAATAATAAAAAGAGCAAGTTCACAGCGGTATCCTTATAGCACTTATACATTTTTCCACTTCCGAGACCACGTTTATTACTTTAAAAAGAAATTAATTATTTATTTCAATGACAATTATATTACTGCATTCGCATAGAAGAGCAAAATTGACGAAAAAGTCGGATTTCAACCAAAAAAATCACGTGCATTTTTTATTCTAAAAATCTAATACTTCATTTTTGGTAACCCATATGTATTACAGATGACAGCCTAATTCAGGTGAAAATGACCCTCAACTAATTTGAGGGTTTTTGCCGACCATTTCGCGGACTGATTTTTATTTCCTTTCTCTAATTTATAAATTAAATTCTTTCAAATAAGATACGTTCTACACTTTAAGTCTCAGAATCTCAGTGACGAAATATCATATCGTTTCTTAGGGGAAATTAGGTGATATATATTTCTCCGACTTGACAAAAAAAACTTTTACCAAGTTACGAATATTCGAATTTGTACCTTTAATTTAAAAAAATGTTTGAACTTCTATAGTTTTTGACCTTACTCTGATATTCCATTTTTCTCTGCATTGAAGAATTGAAAAACTACTATATTGTTTGCCAAATCTTTTTTGAATTTGGCCCTGCATAAGGAAGACATCATGTGAGTTTTTAAGCTAAATAATTTTTGTGGTCAGGAGAACATTTTTTTAATGAAATCGATATTTCGAAATTTTCGCGGAAAAAGTGAGAGGTAAAAACAATTTTACGATAAGAGTTTGCAAATCTTACAATTGTATGCAAAAATATCTTTTCATTTTTTCTGATATCTTGAATAGTTTACGGAAAAAGTTAGCAAATTATGTTTTTTGGAAAAAAAATCTCCCGCCTATCCTGTATAAAACAAAACGGATCCCTTTCATTCATTTGCAGAATTTAAAAAAAAAACATTTGAAAAAATAAGGAGGGTTGGCTTTTCCATTAAAAATATTTTTTGTATAGTTTCTGCTAATACGAGGAAGGCATCGTATTGGGCTAACTAATTTTTGAGTCCAGGAGAATTTTTTTTCCTAGAAATATAATTGTGAAATCTTTCCCGTAAACGATGCGAGATAAAACAAAAGAGCAAGTTGCATTTTTGTAGAACTTTTTTCGATTTACCCACACAATTGTATATCAACATTTATTTATACCTTCCGTTGTCTCCGAGAAAAATGTGAAAATTACATTTCATGAAAAAAAAATTCTCTTGGCCACAAACATTCTTTAGCCTCACAGGATGTCTGTCTTAAAGAACGTTAAATTACACAAGAAATTGGCAAAAAATATAAGTGTGAAATTTCTTTTGAATCTACATTTATATTTTCAAACAAATCGTCGAACTAATGATTCAATCAATTAATTTAACAGTGAAAACAATCATTAGTTCACTACTTATCATTTTTCTTTGCAGAAATATCTTCTGTCCGCTGCTGGAGAAGACCAACTGTAGGTGAATCTCAACATGAAACCATAACTATTCCATATAATCTATACGCTCAAAATCCAGAATCACCTTTCGGGTTGAAAGTAGGATTGGATTTGAATTGTCAATACGTCACTGGATTAGTCTCTACTAGTGCAGATGGGAGGATTCACCGGTTGCTTCCAATCTCAGCTCAGTTACCGGAATTTCGTGGTGCTACCGAAAACGTTAAATTACAGATAGAGGGCAATGTGGCACGCGAGGCTTCAGCTGTAGGTCTTAATGATCCTATACGTCACGATTACAACGAAATCATCGACGAATCGCGCGTTCGTCCTGCCGTTCGGTCGCATTACATTCAACTTGCTGAACATAGCTATGCTGGCTCAAGTTCTGCTCACAGTGTGCACGCAAGGCCTTCCCATGTGCATGCATCTGGTCAAAGTGGACACACAAGTCCTTCCCATGTACAAACAATTCCATCCAGTGAACTCACTCACTCGCTTTCCACAGATTCTTCCACTTGGTACCCATATCCTAATACATTCGACCCCAGGTAACACCGAGATCTGACAATCACATCAGAATCAGACAGTGAAGCTGATGCAAAATATGCTTTGAGACGTTTACTACACGCCACAGGAAACATGTTCTCTTGAGAAGAATAGAATCATTTATAATATTGCTATCAGTAATACGTTCCTTTAAATATCATGGTTGCTTTATGTATTTTCATTGACATAGCTTCCTTAAATTTGTTTCGATGTTTCAGTTTTCCACTTTTAAAATACATGTTGATTTTTCATTTCTGCGATTGAAGTTATCCAGTTCCGAATTATCATTTGTAAAATACGCGAGGATAAATACACATAATGTTCTTATTTCTTTAGAGTTGCAATATTTAATCGGGTGCAGTTCCGAAAAGTACTTACCTCCGATTGGTTTGAATCTAAATATCCCCATGTATTTTGACTCGCCGATTACGAAAATGATAGCGGAAATACCCAAAAAATTTATTTTTAAGGTCAAAACACCAAAAAAAGTGAAAAAGGTTGTTGCAATGTTGAATTATGTAAGTATTGAAGTCTTTATTGGCCTCGTTTAGTGGCTGTCAGACTTCGCATTTTCGTGCCCATCGCAAATACCGACCAAACTGGCAACTCAAATTATGTACATAAACGTACCTTACCGTCGGCTCTTGCATTTCTCAAAGTTTGAAGCCGATATTTCACTTATAAAAAAGTTCTCAGATTCAAAAAATGCACCCAGTTTTAATTTCTTCGAAAATAATTCTTTTCGGAATTCCTCCCAAGATAAAGTACGTAAACTTAGTTTATTGTCTTCTAATACATTTTCTAAAGTTTCAGCCCGATATTTTGTTTACAAAAAAAATCCTCAGATTCAAAAACAATTTGGAAGTTTGAAACAGTCACATGCCCTTAATACGTGAAGTTAATTTTTGTTGCAGGTAAAGATTACTCTGAAATCGCTGTAAAGATTACATTTCGTTTTTTTTTGCGACATTGACCTAACCGATTTTCACATTTTGAGTCTTATTCTGTGGTAATTTGATTTAGTAGCCTGTTGCTCTTGAATCATGTCATTGTGAGAAGTTGTGTTACCTGGACATAGACGTCTTTTGGTGGACGTCTTGAGGACGTCCTGAGGACCTTCTAAAGACATGAAAAGATCCAAAGTATACCTTCAAGACGTCAAGTCACATGACCCAGAGCTGAAGAAAAAATGGGCAGTCAGGACAACTGGGGTTGTTTGATTTAGTTTCATCAAACAATCTAAATGCCCTGTCGATGAAACAGCACTGGGCTGCGAGTACCGTTTCAGGGACTGTTTGTACTGATTTCGGTTCCCAAACGACCTTGAGGATTTAGGGTCAATTACAGTGCCAGCCGCGTGGGTCAGGTATTGAAAATCTTTGTAAAGAATTTACGAAAAGTTGTAGTTGCTCGGCTTGAAATTGAATATTGTTATTATAATATAAGGCTAAAGTTATATGTTCTACTGGGAACCGGTATCATTTTCATAGATGGCAGTGGCTCCCAGTGGGACCTACAGAGGGTCCAGAGTCAGTGTGGCAACCTAGCCGGATGCCGCCATTTTGCGAAATGATGCCAAAATTTTACGTTCAGGTTTTCTATAGTGTAGTATATCTATATATACCAAAATATCTATAAGAAAACTGAGCCAATCAGCAAGAATGACACTAAGGTTGCCACACTGTCTCTAGACCCTCTGTAGTGGGACCATGCGGTGGTTGTTTAACCCTTTCTTTGAATTAAATATATTACTATATTACTATATTATAAGATAGATTAATGCAGATGTTTAAGCGATGTTGTTTGTCTGAGCGATATAAATTTATAATAATGTAATATATATAGGTAGTTTATGACATACATCAGACCAAAGAAAGGAGATTCGTTGCTAGATCCTTCATTCCATTTAGAGCTGCCAACGTTTCGAAAACAGATTTTTTCCTCATCAGGACAATAATAAAACTTTTTTGTTAAATTTCGAAGTTCATCAACATCCTAAGTTTTTCTTATAGGTTTCTATTTCTCATTCTTCTTCACTATATTAATATGAAATAATGTAGGTTTTAATTGATATCATTTAAGTAAACAGTTTTTTGAGGTTAAGAAATTGTATTTCTGAATTATATGAATGAAATTTTATTTATATTAAATTATATATTATTATATTATATTACATATATATTATTACGTGCAGACGTATGATATTGCTGCCCGTTAGGGGATACTTGGTAAGGTTGAGTTTTATAAATGCAAATGCCTAAAAATGATGTGGATTTAAGTAATAAAGTAGAAATAAAATGAAAAATTTAATTCATCACTTTGCGTTCGTTTTCATTTTCCCTATTCTGAAGGAATTTTTTAATTTAAAAATAAAATTGTATTGTCCCTTAGAAAAACTTACTAATCTTTTCATTGCGTAATAACTCATTTTGGTTTTTCTAAATTGTTCATAATAATGTCATCAATCTGAAGTGCTATTGCGACTTCAGTGTGAAAGAAGCAGACTTATTGAAACAAACGTCCATTAGGGTAGATGTACCGTTTGTGGCACTTTAAGCAATTTCGTATCTTTTATCAAGAATTAAATTAACTTAAATAAAATATTTCATAACGAAATATGAATTAATAACATTATTAGAGTATCAATAATCGAATTATTGAAAGTCCAAACCTTTGAACCTTACTTTATTATAAAAAATTAATAATATTTCATCTTACCACCTGTTTCACCAGTAGTGGCCATTGGTTGCACCACTTTTGGCCATAGTAAGTAATTTTTTTTGTTGGAGTGAATTTGATTAATATTTACTTAATTAATTATCAATATATCAATTTATTTTTAATATAATTAAACAAAATACAATAAAATGGTCACACATAGGGAAATATTAGTTATTTTTTAGAATTTTTTCACGGTTTAACAGGTTTTTCCTCAGCTAATTGTTTTTTAGCTTTTTCCTCTAATTTTTCTTGTTTTAATTTTTCCTGTTTTTCAATTCTCTCTTCTCTTTCAATTTTCTTACTTTTTTTTCTTCTTCTTTATCGTTTTTCTCTTTTTCTTTAGCTTCCATGATTTCTATCCATTTATCAGCTGTTATTACTGAAGGTAAATGTTGAACAGCACGTTTTTGCTTTGAAGACTGTTTTTTTTTAGGCCACACAATTATTTCATCCATGATTTCATCTAAAGACTTTCGACGTATCGTTAGAGTATTATAATTAGATTCATTTTATTTGTAAGCGGTAGAAACTGCATCAGGTTCGATTACTTCAATAATAATAGGTGATGATTGGATAACTTCATCACTGGAAGAAAGAACTGCTCTAACATCATTTGGATCTTTACTAATATCTAGGTGGATAGGAGGTTCAGGTAAAAAAGGTACTCCACAATCGGAATTTTGGTCAGGGCTATGAGACTTTGAAGATTCAAATTGTTCTTCGACTAGAAAAGAGAAAAAACATGTAATCAATTTAAAACATGATTCAAAAATTAATTAAACAACCGACGGATAGAGAACTAAAAAAAAGATCAATATTAAGAAATTGTGTTGGAATTTTTGTTTTATTCAGTCGTAAAGATTACTCACATTCCTCAAGATTAGGCGTAAGAAACTCTGGAAACGAAAATTCAATGACATTGTTATCATTGGAAGTCAAAGGAGAAGGATCTTCAGATGCTACAGGAAGACAAGATGAAGATGGCAATTCATTCTATTTATGTGTATCATCTTCTACAGCCTTGACCCAAAGATCATACAAAACCTCATATTTGTTGTCAGCTTCCCAACCAATACCAGTCGCTCTTGCATTTTTAAAACGTTGTAAAACGTCAGCGTCAATTTTGCTTTCAACGTATTCCCGATGAGATAAAACTTTTACAGATTTTTGTGAATCGGATTCGTTAGATTCACTTGGAGAGTTTTCAGAATCTTTTATTTTAACGCATTTACTATAATCAACTATATCAAATATAACAATTAACAATTAACTAATCAAATATAGGCCAACGGCCATACCACGCTGAAAAACCCAGTTCTCGTCAGATCACTGAAGTTAAGCAGCGTTGGACGCGGTTAGTACTTGGATGGGTGACCATTCAAGAATACTGACATGAGAGCTGTTGGCACATCGTGGGTGTGGTGAGCCCACACTTGAAGTTATTTATAACTACAAGAAAAACCTAGAAACACTACCCGAAACGGGTAGTGTCACGCCTACCCTGAAAGGGAAATGGTTTAATGGTATATAACTGCGTTAGCATCAAATGGACATAAACCGCAAACTTTAAATCCACTCTTGATGACATCTGTGCAATTCTCCTCATTAATAAGCTTTGATAAAAAGCTGGAACGTTATGCTTTTGAGGATCAGTACCGTTGTTTTCTATGCGCCAATTACGTATTAAATTCTTCCATCTTTGTTTTAAAGGAAAGAAAAAAGATTATACGTCCAGTGGTTGTAAAATATGCGTCGAATGGGGCGGGAAACAACACAGGATGATCTGATTTTCCTTACAGAACTTACTCAGATGGATAGACATATGAGAAACATGACCATCTAAGAAAACAATCACAGGGAGTTCAATTCCACTTTTTTCAAGAAATGGGTAGAAATTATTAGTGAAATACTCATAAAAAGATTCACTAGTCATCCATCCATTCTCCGATTTCCCTGTTCTCCAATATTTTGGAGCAGAATCAAGACAAATTTTGGGTAAACGTTCGTACTTAAAAATTGTTAATGGTGGCGCAAATTCTCCAGCAGCATTCACATTAAACAGTGTAGTAACGTTTTCTTTTTCATTACCAGCTACATCATAGACAGCTTTTCCTCTCTCTGCTAAGACAAGACCACCTTTTGGTGCAAGATGCATCGCCGTTTCATCCAAATCAAAAACCCTACGAGGATCTTTAAGTATTTTTACATTTTCACCAAGCTATTCTGCCACATGGGAAAACCAAGAATGGATGCCATTTTCAGTGACGATTGCCCGAGCCCTGCAAAGATGTTCGGCTTTTTTTTGTCCAACACGTGGATGACGCCTGAGAAAACCTTCAAACCACTTTCTTCCTCGAACATTATTTTTAAAAGGATTTCTTAAGCCTTCTGCTATCGCCAATTGCTTGACAGAGTGTATCAAGAAGTCTTTATTTATTGGAAACCCCATTCTGCTAGTTCCTAATAACCACTCCTCCAATTTATCTTCGATATTGTGACCAAGTACAGATTCCGGACCAACACGACCTGAAGTTTCTGGTGCTTTTCCTTGGAGTTTATTACGCAACGTTGTTCTTGGAACTTTATATTTTTTACTGGCTGCTGCAATAGCGGACCCATTTCTAATTGATTCCAAGGCTTTTTTTAAATCAGCTTCTGAATACGTGAAAAATGTCCTTTTAGGTTTACTGATTGTAGCTGAAGGTGATTTAGGAATTGTCTCCACGGTCTTCTTTTTTACTCTCGACGTCATTCTAACCTATAAAATATAAACAATAAAAAAATTATTTCTTAGTTTGATAATTGAAATTCTTTGTGAATAATTTTATCAATAATAACTGAATAATATACGTGTGAATAATCTAACATATTAAATCAATAAGTACTACGGCCAAAACTGGAAACGTACATGCACCACTTGTGGCCATGCCCATGGCATGACCGAAAGTAGCACTTGTATACTTTTGCTGCATCAGTTGTGGCCATGGGATTTTTATTCATATTTTAGGTTATTATCCGTAAATTTATGTTTTTTTTACTTTCTATTAAGTTTTTAAAGTAGTATATAATATAAACATTTAAAGAAAATTATGATTTTCAACAAATATCAGTAATTCACTTACCGGGGTGTTCTGAAGATTCTTATAAGAAATAATTAAAATTGCCGAGGTACAACACGCGTCCACATATGTTTTCAATTATTTCTTAAACTATACTTTTAACGTCCTATAGAGAAGACTTCACAGCGTTGCCAACATATCAAAAAACACTATAAATATACTAAATAATACTATAGTAAGAACTAAATATTTAAGATTTACTTATAAATCTCAAAGTGGCCACAAACGGTACATCTACCCTATAATAAAAGTCGATTTGCCACACTTTCAGAGGTTGCGAGCATGTAAAATTTTAAGAAAAACATAGAATTCTATTATCTAATACAAAGTCTAAATTTGCAACCAATTTGAAGATTGGAAACATGTTTATTCATTTATAAATACAAATTTTGTTAATTACTTTTTGCACAAAATTATAAAACGGTGGAAAACTTGCATAATGATTGGAATCATGGTTAGGAACTGAAATTTTGATTTGCAACTCTCTTGTTTTTACGGAACGTGAAGTTATTTATAATTGCTGCTTGTAAATATTTTTTTTTCAATGTGTCCGAGTAAAAAAAAGTAATATTTTTGCAAGGTGGCTGCAATTTTTTCAGATAATGATACTTTTATAAGATTGCAAACCAATAAGATGTCAAGAGCCTGTTAAAATTTCAAAACTTTAAATTTGTAGCCATTTAATTATTTTTAGGATTTGTTAAAAATTATCAAAAAGTTGCAAGTTTGAGTAAATTCAAAAAAGCTATTTTATACAGTATTGGCAAATTGCAACCCAGTTCAAGGATGAGATCAAGAAAAAATAAAAGAATGCGTGTATTTTTAGTTATTCTGATTTTCCTCTTTCATTGAGGAAAATACAAGATTTCTGCAAATTTAAGTTATTCATGAAATTCAAATTTCATTTATTAATACAAAATTTCAGTTTCCTCGTAAGGCTGACAGAATAATATACAAAATTTTCTGGTTTCTTGGTGAATCTAATCGAAAAAAATTTCTGGAATATTCCTCCCATATTATCACTGTAGGTAACGCCATATAACGGAAAAGAAATTAGCATTGAATCAAGAATCACTTTTTGATAGAACGCGTGGCTTTTTTACATTCTCATCAGAGAAGGTATTAAATTTGTGTAAAATTTGACCCCCCCCCCTTTTTTTTGTCAAATGTCCACGTTTTGAGACATTCTGAACCCGAAAAACAGGTTTTCGCGAATGTGTTTTTCTATCTGTATGCATGTATGCGTATCTGTGTGTGTAGATTTTTAGTTTGTAGCACGATAACAAAAGTTAAAGTTAGAGCATTTAAAAAATTTTTGTGACTACTTTTTTTTAGGATTTGAAAATTCTATGTACGGCTATTCGTAGTACTCAGGAAGGCAAACAATTTATCCTTCACGACTTTCTTCGATAAAAAACAAATTAACAGAGTTACAGCATTTACAAAAGATCTACAAATTTGTTAATAATCAATTGTGATATGACGCGTAGTTTTGGTTTTATTCGTCAAAAACAGCATTCAAAACAAAAAAAAATTTAATTTTGGACAAACGACACAAGATACGAAAAAAAAATTTTTTCTTCCAAAAAAGGGCTACAAATTTGTTATTAATCATTTTTTGATAGGACGCGTAGGTTTTGTTTCATTCATAAAAAATAAAATTAAAAACAAAAGAATCAAATTTTTGGACGAACGAGACAAGCTATGAGAATAATTAATAAAAAACAGTTGCTCACACAAAAAAGAGCTAGAAATTTGTCAGAAATAATTTTTTGATAGGACGCGCAGTTTTTGGTTCTAATCGTAAAAAATTGTATTGAAAATAAAAAAATTAAATTTTTCGAAAAACCACACAAGTGAAGAAAAAAATGAAAATACAGAAGTTGTTCAACGAAATAAGATCTACAAATTTGTTATAAACTTTTGTTATAGAAATCCATTTAAAATAAAAATAATTAACTTTTTGGAAAAAAGACACGAGCTACAATAACATTTTATTCAACCAAATTTTTCGCCTAAATTATATCTACAAATTTTCTTAGAACCACTTTACGCTAGGATGCGTATTTTTGGTTCAAAACTTTAAAAATTACATTGAAAATAAACAAATTAAATTGATGGGAAAACGACACAAGTTGCAATAAGATTTGTAATAACAAAATTGTCTTTTTTTATAGGATGCGCACTTTTTTTAATTATAAAAACAAGACAAGGAAAATACTTTTTTTTTAATACCAATGCATATTATGAATTATTTTATTAATACAAATTTATTGAAATAATACATTTTTCAGGGTAGCTGAGAATGAAATTTAATGCAAAATCAGAAACAAATATTAATGCAATTATGATGAACAAAATTTGTATGCATCGAAAATGCTTTTTGAAAAATAAAAACTTCCAATTTGCAGCAAAACTATATGAGATAAAAGAAATTTTCAGAGGTAAAATTGTTAATCTTAAAAAGATCTACAAATTTACTCAAAACCATTTTTTTGATAAGTCGCACATTTTTTGTTTTAATCATGAAAAATTTTATTAAAAATAAAAAATTCCATTTTGCAGCAAAATTATGTGAGATACGAAAAAAGTGTTAGGAATTAAAACTGTTCATCTCAAAAAGGTCTACAAATTTAGCTCAGAAAATTTGTTTGGTAAGACTAAAAATTACTAAAAATAAAAAATTTGATTTTGCAGCAAAAATACATGAAATACAAACAAAATGTTAGGAAGTTAAATTGCTCATTTCAAAGAGAGAACTTTGAAAATTTTCAAAAAAAAAATGTTCACTTCAAAAATGCCTACAAAATTTCTTTGAATAATTTTCTGATAAAATTCATAGTTTTTGTTTTAATCGGGGGAATTGTTATTAAAAAATATTTTTTCTTTGAGTAAAGAAATGCGAAATCCAAAAAAATGTTAATTAACTATATTGTTATTCTCAAAGAGGTATACAAATTTGGCTAACACTATTTTTGACAATAGGCATAGTCTTGGTTTTAATCATGGAAAATGTTTTTTCGAAAATTTAACCTTTTTTATTTTCAATGTTATTTTTCACGAATAAAACAAAAACTACGCGTCTGATCAAGAAGTGATTTTCAAGAAATTTGTAGATCTTTTTTGGGAGCACAATTTTTGTTAATTCATCTTTTTTCGTATCTTGCATAGTTTGACCACAAAATGCAATTTTTAATTTTTCATTATTGTTTGTGCGATACAATTTTGAATTTTTGAATAATATTTATAATAATAATAATATTTAATAATAATAATAATCATAATATTTTTTTTTGCTATCAGCAGGTCATAATAAAATGTTGGAGGTCAAAATTGTTAATTTTAATCAAAATTCTGTCCAAACATAAAAAATTGATTTTTTGAAGAAAACAGCGTGTTCTACGTAAAAATATTAAAAAGAAAAATCTCGTAAAAAAGTTACAGGGCCAGATCGTGCAATTTTTTCGACTCACTTGAAAAGATGTTACTTTTTCAATAAAAATTCGGCTAATCGACTTTTTCCGTTTTTCTCACTAGTTCGCCACTTAGTTTCATTTTTAATCACAGTGAGACTTTCAAACTCAAAATTCAAAACTTACAAAATTGTATCTATTTCATTGAAAACATTACCAATTAAATAATTTATTTTTGAAGGTTTATTATAATTACACAAATTTAAATTAATAGCGTTTAAAATTGAAAAATTTCCAATTGCAGGAATTCTCAGTTCTAAAATGTTTTTTCTTTTAAATTAAAAGATTCAATAGTTTTAAACAATTTTGTTGAAAATGGTCCAGATTCAGTTATTAAGAAATGAATAACCTTATATTTCAATTGGAGTCTCGAAATTAAATAAAACATTATTATTTGGCCAACGGCCATACCACGCTGAAAACCCCAGTTCTCGTCAGATCACTGAAGTTAAGCAGCGTTGGACGCGGTTAGTACTTGGATGGGTGACCATTCAAGAATACTGACATGAGTGCTGTTGGCACATCGTGGGTGTGGTGAACCCACACTTGTAGTTATTTATAAACTACAAGAAAAACCTAGAAACACTACCCGAATCGGGTAGTGTCACGCCTACCCTGAAAGGGAAATGGTTTAATGGTATATATATATATTTCATGAATTTCAAATTAATTAAAGTAAAATCAAAGTACACACCAAAATATGTATCAGGTCAAGTTTTTTTCTTTTTTTTTTTTTTTAGGTGAATATAGTATACTAAAGCCATGAACTGTTTTTTAATTGGTTGTAATTTTCTTGAATTATGATTATTTGTACGCTTTTGTCAGGGTGAAGGAATAATAATGAATCTGAAATAATTTTCAAATTTATCATTATTATCAGTATAGTGTATTGAATTCTTTTCTGGAACAGTGTAACCACATCTTTTTCCGCATTCCTTCGAATAATGTACAGACATGAACCTTGAAATATCTAAGCCTAGACTTAATAAAAATCCGTGACCAGTTTTTGAATCATGGAAAGAGAAATTTAAAAAAAAATTATTTTAGGTATTGAAATAACTTTTTAAACATTTTTGAATTTATTTTTTATATCTTCATCCCTAAAATAAAGCGTAGTTTATGAAAAATTAGAAACTTAGTTCTCCCCACGTGTTCATGGAGGTAATTTTCAATTTGAAAACCTTTAAACATATTCAAAGTTTTTTCTTTCATGTAAGACAAAAGTCAAAATTTTCATTTAATTTCAATTAACAATGAATTGTTTTATTCCCTAATCGATTCTTTTCTATCTGCAACGTTTTGATGGAAATTTTCTTTATTGAGAAAGTAATGAAGTTCTTCTTAAATATTCATTTTACAAATTAAAATTTAATGTAATATAATTTAATTCAATTAAATACAAAATTTCCTTAAGACTATTAAATAAAAATATGGCGAATAAAATGTTGAGAATAAATTACGGAATAAAATGATCTGTTTTTAATTAAAATTCGTTGAAAATTAACCAAATATTTTCAACGAATTTAGACACGAGGCATGAATAAAGCAAGGCAAAATAGATTGAGTGTTTGAATAATTCAATGTCATCATTTTACAAAAACCTTGCTGGAGGTGACGTAGTCTTTTTGAAAGTATCGCAATCAGCTTGTAATTGTTTGAATAACGCTGAAAATCTTACACAATCGCCTTCTTTTATCAAACATATCTATTCATCACTATTAACATTTTTGTATAAAATTTGAACTTATATAAATATTATATAGTTCTAAAAAAATTATTATATTTTTTGTATGTAAACAATTTTATTATTTTGTTTCCAAAATATGCAAGAAAGAAAAAAAATTTAACTTAAACTATTTATAAATATTTAAACTCTCATCTTAAATTTAGGAAAACATTTATGTTTACAAGTCTGCGATCATTCTTTTCAAAAATCTCACATTCGAAGTCAAAATTGTAATTCTCTCAGAAAATTCCTTGTTCCAGATCTGAATCCTTATTTTTGTCCAAAAAGTTACTGTTCCAAATCCGAATTATAATTCTTCTAGAAAATTTTTTTCACAATTCTGAATTATTTTTATTTGGGAAAATACCCCATACCAATTCAGAATCATCTAGAGTAGACCTTTTGAAAAATTCCCTATTTCAAATCTGAATTATAATCTTTTTTTTTTTAATTCCCTGTTCCAAACCAGAATCAGAATTCTTTTAAAAAATTCCACGTTTCAAATTGAAATTGTTCTTATTTCAGAATGTTTCTTGTTCCAACTCACAACTATATATATTTTTTAAATTCCCTGTTCCAAGTCACAATCTTAATTCTTGTAGAAAGTTTCCCGTTCCAAATCAGAATGATAATTCTTTACAAAAATCCTCCGTTTAGAAATAAAATTATTACATATCATTAGAAAGATTGCTTGTTTCAGATCTGGATTATAATTGTTTTTTGAAATTTCCTTGGTCTAAACCAAAATCAGAATTCTTTTAGAAAGTTCCATGATCTTAGTCAAAATTGTAATTATTTAATAAAATTCCTTATTTCAAATCTAAATTAAATTTTTTTTCAAAAATTCCTGATTCTAAGCTAAAATCAGAGTTCTTTTCAAAAATTCCACTTTCCAATTTCAAATTGTTACTCTTTTGGAAAATTTCTTGTTCCAACTCAAAATTATTTTTTCTTCTCAAATTCTCCATTTTCAGTCAGAATTTTATTTTTTCTTGAAAATGTCATCTTCCCAGTCAGAATCATAATTCTTTTGAAAAATTCCTTATTTCATATCTGATTTATAAATTTTTCTTGCAATTCAGAAATATTATTCTTTTCGGAAATTTCTGGTTTTAGATCTGAATTATAATTTTTTTTAAAGTCACTGTTCCAAACCAAAATCGAAATTCTTTTCTAAAATTCCACGTTTAAATTCAAATTGTTGTAATGCAAAACAAATATGTATGGTTCTGACAAATTAACAGTTACCTGCTCGACCACCGGAAAAATAAAGGAAAAATATACTGCAGGGGCAAAATTAGTCGAAAAAACGTTGAAAAAGCACAATGTCATATTCAATTGAAGAGATTAATTAACAAAAAGAAAAAGGACTGAATTTAATGAAAAGTCAAGTTTTCATCATTATACAATTTGTGTTGCTTTTCTTCATTCTCATTACATACATAGTGCATACATATTCTTATGAAAGTAAAATTGTTGAAAATGTTTTAATGGTTTCGATTTTGATAATAGGGTAAGAGCACCAGTTATTGGCACCTTAAGAGGAAATGTAGACTTTACGAAATAGATAAACACATAAAGTATTGAATTCTTAAATAGTGATAATTATACCTACACTCCAAATTTTATGAAGAATACATTGAAATGTTAAATTATTATTCAATGTTGATAAAAACTTGAAAAATTGTCAAAAATAAGTATGTAGTCCCAAAATTTTAGTGCTTGGCACTGCTACCCCCAGTTGTTGGCACCCCCCGTCACCAGTGATTGGCACTACACTCACATAACCTCTTAAAATTTTTGAAATTACATTAAAACATTGATTAAAAACAAATTGTACATCTGAAAATAATAAATAATTTTTCTATTGATGATTCTAAATTTAGTATGTTATAAATTTTGTTTTTGGACATTCCAATATCTTTGACAGCAGCTATAAAGCTTATAGTCATGGTACATGTGTTCTTCGGTATACGTTTTTATTTCCTCAGAGATACTCTCTGATGGACATATATATCTGTGACGGTCTAGTAAATTACACTCTTTTTAACTTGAATATAAGATACGTTTGTTTATTTGACCGAAAGATATACAGAGTGACCTGTTCGTAGACAGGGCGCAAGGACTACTGAGGCCCCGAGGGCCTTGTGTAGGCGTCGCAGACTACCCTTAGCTAGAATCTATGAGAGGGGAGAGTGGTGAAGTACAAGTATTACACCCCCTTCGTTAGACTCGTTTTGCTCCTGAAAAACGCAATTTAACGACCTTAGGTGCTACTAACGGCTCACTATTTTCAATTTCATGTGCAGGAGGAGCCTGCGGAACGTAGGTAACAATAGTTGGCGTTGGGGCTGCGTTATTATTTATGTTGTTCGTTGTACAAAATAGGTTGAGACAGACTTTCGGTAGACATTTTTGTACCAGATCGCAGAATCCGCATTTATACATGGAGAATAAGGTTATTATTACTAACGCAACATAACCTAAGTACGTAAGAATTTCTGTGGTGGTTTCAGTCCATGTTCGTGTTCGCCGTTCATTTCTGACTCTATTTAAAACATCATCGATATCATCTAATGTTCTACCTGCTTGCAGTAATTGCTCATTATCAATCTGTTTTTGGATTGGTAGTAGTTTATCGTTGAGTAAATCTAGATCGTTACTGGTATATGGAACAGAAATATTTTTTGTATAATAGATGTGTTTGTTCAGTTCTTTACTTTTTTTCAACTTAACTATGGCACCTTCGGTAGTTAAAATACAATTGCTCTCTGACGATAGAAGTGATGCCTCGTTAATTTTAATATCTTTAATTATTCCTTCGCAGTTAGTTGTCAAGTCGATAGATTTTTCAGGAACTATAATATATCCTTGACTTTCTGCTAAGCTAATAAAAACTAAGTAATCGATTTTGAGAACGGATATTTCACATGTTGATAAATCTAGTGTTTTAATGCTATTACGGATAATTTGGTTTTCGCAACTGTGTGTATCGGCTAACAAGTAAGTTGGATGAGAACGTTGACAGATTTTGATTTTTTCGAGTAGCTTGCACTTGAATATTTCTTTTTCACTAGTAGGGACGTACATGGTTTTTGGATTATTCAAAAAAATGAACTGTTCCTTCGGGACGGGTATAAGGAATTGATTGCCATGTTGCTTCGGTATCGGGATTAAATGTTGGATTTTATATTCGTCAATTTCAAATAGTGGTATGTTAACTGAGTACAATAATTTCCTGTTATTCAAACCAATGCTTATTTCAGATATGTCGATAATATGTTGATAATTTACTTCTTTGAGTGGCAAAGCATACTTTACGTTAAATTTATCCTCAAAATTTTTAAGGGATTCAATGAGCAATGTTGGTGTTAAAATTTGCGGATGTACTATGCCATTTTTACCGTCGTTAATCGAATTTATTAACAGTGTGATATCTTCGTTTAACTCATCTATAAGCAAAGTCATGACTATTATCTGATTTGAAATAAACAAATTTTTTGTGTTATCATTTATTCGAGTGCTCATTTGATTTAACCGCTCGGAGTTTTTTTGGTTATGTACAAAAAGTGATTCACCATCATAAGAGCCAGAATTTAAAATCATTCTTATTACCTGCGTTTGGTTTTGGAGACTGGAAGCTAACTGTTTGTTTTCTAAGTAAAGTTTGTCTAATTCATGATCAACATACGTCAAATCAGATTCTGTCAAAGTCCCGAACAGTGTCTTAGATATGCTACCTATTGCATTAATCAATCCTCTTTTTCTATTATGTGTTCCACCTAACAGCTTATATAAAAGGCTACGCTGAATACCTAGTCGCTTCATCCTACCGCTGATGATACTTAACTCAAATTGTTCAGTGCAATTTAAACACATGTTAATTGTTGATTCATAGTGTCCCATCAGGTTATTAAACCTAGTATTAACATTTTCTACGTCGACCGATACATATAAGTGCCAATTTTCGTGGTATAACCTAGCGTCGCCTAAATCTTCCGCAAAAATAGTGACATTATGGAGTGGAGTCACTACGAGGCAGGAAATGGAGGAGATGAGTGAAAGGATGACCCAGGCAATCCGCATTCTGAAAACATGAGTTTATTGATAGTATGGTTTCAGACGATTTGCATGAATTATGAGGTATTTATTTTCAAAAAGAATTTCGTAATTAGTTTGGCTGGAACGCCGTACTACTGTTGCTGGACCCAACCATTCTGAGTCTAACTTGTTTCTTTTAGTTTCGTTATGGACAAGTACAAGATCTCCGGCACCGAAAATAGGATTAAAAATGACAATATTCGAATCCTGTAATTTCTTCAATCTCTCCTGTGTCCTCTGGATTGATTCTTTTCCTTTTGCTAGATAGGCTTCATGCCGCTTCTTCCACATATCCAAGAGTTCTTGATGGTTTAAAGAACTGGTGGTGGCAAGAATCGAAGGCAAGTTTGCTATTCTTCCGAAGGTCATCTCGAAAGGTGTTAACCCAGTGCTTTCATGAACTGCTACATTATAAGCCAAACAAGTAAGGTTGAGGTTCAAGTCCCATTCAGTTTGATTATCGGCGATAAAGGTTTTTAACAAATCCTTCACCGTTGCATGGGTTCTCTCTAATGCTCCATTCGCCTGAGGGTGAAAGGTTGTAGTTTTTATGTGTCTAATTCTAAATAGATTTTCAAATTTTTGGACCAATTCTGATACGAAGTTTGCTCCTTGATCAGTCAGAATCTGTTTCGGAGAAGAAAATATGTATATGTAGTGATCCATCAGTTGTGTTATGATTGACTCACTGCTAGTTTCTTTGAGCGGTATTAGAACGAGATACTTTGTTAATACATCTTGGATAGAGAGTATATACTCGTGTCCAGATTGTGTTATAGGCAGTGGTCCAAAAATGTCCATTGCAATTTTATCGTTAGGTGCCACTGGCACATCGGGAATTGCTGCTTCGATTTTCGGCCTAATACGTGTCAATTTCTCTCTTTGACAGATGTCACATTTCTTAATAAAGTCGATGACTTCATTCTCCATATTATCCCAAGAGATAATTTCCCTGAGTCGCTTTATGGTTTTGTTTTCTCCAAAGTGACCTGATCCGATGTTTCCATGTGCTTCAGACAGAAGGTTTTGTTTGTCTTCTCTCGTTAACTCTTTGTTTGGTCGATCACATACAAAGAATGCATGTTCTGGGAATTTTTTATGAAGAAGAAAGTTGAGCATGTCGTGCAACCGCACTTTTTCAGTGTTTATTATTAGAGGGTCTTCCATGTGAAATTTGAAGATTTTCCAGTTCTTGCGGTTTGTGAAATCCTTGATTTTCTTATAAAGCAGTTTAATCCAGTCTTCTTCTTGATAATCAGGGAGTTGGATTCGTAAAAGGGAAAACAGATTCTGTTTGCTCACTTTTATCCAGTTTTTTCCGTTAGCGACAGGTTTTGTCTTAACTTTATTAGGGAATCGATTTCTTTTCCATGCCCTATATTCTTCAGCTACTTCTTTTTCGTCCTTGGGTTCAGCGGATCTAAGCTGCATGGGTTCCACTTCAGCATTTTCGCTGTCCGTTTCAGAAGGTTCGTATTCGGTGCTCATGTCCGGAGCTTCTATTGCATTTCCTTCTTCACCGTCTCCTTCACGTGTTGGATACATACGCGACAATGCATCGGCGGCTGTATTTTCTTTCCCTTTTATATATTCGACTACATATTGGTAACCTTCAAGGCGAAGTCTCCATCTGAGTAGTTTAGACGCTGGATCTTTAATATTGAAGAGCCATTTCAGGGCCTGATGATCTGTTTGGATTATGAACTTTCTTCCTAACAGGTATTGCCTTAATCGTTTGACTGCCCAGACTATAGCAAGCAGTTCCTTTTGTGTTGTGTCGTAATTCATTTCAGGTTTATTGAGTGTCCTAGAAATTTAACAGCAGGGATGACCTTCTTGAGAAAGGATGGCCCCGAGACCTACATTTGAAGCATCTGTTGTTAAAACAAATTGCTTTTTGTAATCAGGGTATCTCAACACTGGCGATGAGCATAAGCAGTTCTTTAGATCTCCGAAGGCTCTCTCGCAAGCTGATGTCCATTGAAAAGGGTGATTTTCTTTTGTAAGGTCAATGAGTGGCTTAGCCCTCGTGGAAAAGTCCTTAATAAATTTTCGATAATACCCGGCGAGTCCCAGAAACGATTTCACCTGTTTTGGATTTATGGGTGTTTTAAAGTCCTTTACCGCTTGAATCTTATTGGGATTCGGTTTTACTCCTTCTGCTGTGATCACGTGACCCAGATATTCCAACTCTGGTCTGAGATACTCACATTTATCAGGCTGCAACTTCAATCCCGTTTGTCGCAGCCTTTCGAAGAGTATGACGAGGTTCTCATTGTGTTCCTTGAGGCTTGATCCGAAAACGACGATGTCGTCAAGGTAAACAAAACAAATGTTTCCTACCAAACCTCTAAGAGCTGTGTCCATCATCCTCTGGAAGGTTGCCGGCGAATTCTTAAGACCGAATGGCAATCTCTCGAATTCGAAATGACCTTGCTGTGTACTGAAGCCTGTATATTTTTTTGATTCTGGATCCATAAGTATCTGATGGAATCCGGAGCTTAAATCAAATGCTGAAAAGAACTTCGCCTTTCCTAAGTGGTCGAGTATATCATCAATTATTGGTAGCGGGTATGCGTCTAGGTCAGTTCTTTCGTTTAGCTTCCTGAAATCAATGACAATGCGCCATTTTTTCTTTCCAGAAGCATCGGCTTTCTTTGGAACGACCCACAATGGTGAGTTGAAAGGTGATTTGGACATAGAGATTACTCGCTTGTTCAGCATCTCTTTCACTTGACCATTAATTTCAGCTTTATGGCACTCTGGTTGGCGATATGAAGGAATGTTAATGGGTCTCTGGTCTTTTAAGATAATTTCGTGTTTTGCTAAATTTGTGCATGGGAGAGGATCTCCTTCTAAGGTAAAAATATCATGATAACTTTGGACAATTTTGTTTATTCCTTCTCGGTGTTCTTCTTCAATATGCGAGAGTCTTGTGTTTGCTCTAAGAAGTTCTAATCTCTTGGCTAATTCCTTTGTCGTAATATAATGTACCCTCTCTTCGCTTTCGGGTTGAACAGATATGTACTTGGGTTGAATTTCCGTGGTTGAAAGCGTTATCATTTGTTCTGTTTGATTAGAAATCGGAATTCGTAATTCATGGTTCTGAATTCTGTAGATTGAGTCTGGAATATGTGGATGATCTGTAATTAGCATATGCCCTTGTTTCTTTTCTACTTGCATGGTGATTATTTTAATCGAGCTTTTTGGTACAAATATCCCGTCATCGTGCAATTCATGTTTAAAATTGTCCAATTGTAGATGAGTGTTTGAAAGGCTAAATTTATAACTATACATGAATGGAACCCCGATGATTCCATCTTCGGGTAGTGGAAAATCATTTGGTACAATGACGAACACATGCTCTTTTCCCTGAAATTTTAATTTTGTTATTTCATTTGTTCGGTGTTGGTCATTTCCCATAAAGAACACTTTGCTAGATTTTTCACGTGGATGATTAGAATGAACAAGCTCATCCTTGATTAGGTTAAGTGAGGATCCACTGTCCACTAAAAGTCTTCCCGTTCTGTTTGTACCATGTAAGTTTACTCTAATTGAGAATAGTCTTCCTGATATTGCGGAGACTCTATCTCTGTTGACAGTTGGTCCTCTTGATAGTCCAGAACGTTTTCTGTGAGTTCTCCCTCCACCTGTAAATTGTGAACACGATTCGGTGGGCGGGACGTTGAGTGTCCTATCGGAAAATTTCGGTCTTTGCTATAGCATTGGGATTCGTTGTGTCCCGATCTTTTACAGATTTTACAAAACATTTGAAGTCTCTGTTGTAAAGGCAGAGAGTGATTTGGAGGGTTGTCAATGCTTGGGTACTTTGAAGCGGACGGGGCATGTTGGAATGCTGACCTAGGTTGAGCAAACGTCGGTTTTGTCAGGGGTTTGTTACCGGGTGGTCTAACATTTGAGTATCTACTGTGATGCTTTTCCCTATACCAAACCTCGGATTCCAGGGCTTCCTGCTGTGCTTCGTTCAGAGTATTCGGTCGCAGAGGACGAACTTGTGCGCCGATTTCATCCTTCAAGTTCATTATGTATTTTTTTATTGCCGATTTCTCCTCTATTTGAATTGCTAAACGTCGCGAGGTTGGGTTCGATTGTTCGTTTTGGACCGCGTAAATGAGTTCATTATAATGTTGTCGGAACCGCATATTATAATTTTGAACGGTTTCCATGCCTGTTTGCTTGACGGATTCAAGTTTTGACCGACTCAACTCAACTGAACTGATTATACCTACATTTTGTCTCAAAGCGGAGAACAACTGATCGTAATCATCTATTGAGCTGAAGCGGATAGCGCGTTTTGCTTGATCTTTAATTTTTTCGGCTATGATGAAATCCAAAAGTAAATCCGGTTGCGAACATCTCAATTTCGCACGTTTAACTGACTTACTAAAGTCCTCGACACCGACATCATCACGTCCTCTCAATTCTTCGACGGTTCTGATGATATCCTTCGCAGGAATGGACGTTGTCGCGGGAATGGCTGTTGCCTGTAAACGAGACGCTTGAGAATTCGCGAAATTTCTTTGCCGAGTCGGGGATGGAGAGCTGCTACTAGACTCTCGTCGTTGAACACGATTTATTCGCACGCTTTCCTGAGGATGTTGGGATACTGCTGGTGCGTTTTGCCTGTGATTTTCACCCTGTTCCGTTGGATTATTTTCAAGTGGGGGAAGAGATGAATTTTCTAATTTTTTGGCATCGACATTTTCGCAAGGGGGATCTTTTTGTGAATTACTTGCTTGTGGAGGAAGAGACGAAGTTTCGGGTTTTGATGAATACCCATTTTCGCATGAGGTATTTTTTTCTCTAGTGTTGTGACCAGAGCTCTCATCTTCCGTTAACAACAAATTCCCCTGTTTAGCAATATATTCTATTTCTCGTGCGCGCTGAGCATTTTCACTATTTAAAATTCGTAATGCATCTTGAATTTGCTTTTGAGAAGTTTCCATACTAATCAATTTATCGATGATGAATTTCATGGGGTCATCCATCATTGTGGATACTTCCTGCGAACCGGACCCTAAATCTTCGCTAGACATTTCCCGAGCCGTGAGGAAAGGATTAAAATCGGGATTAAGATTGGCTACAACTCCTTCACTTGTTTCCGATTCTTCCGTCGAGTATTCTACTAAGTTTTTTCTATAAGCTGAGAACGCCAGTGTGAGGTTAGTGTTCCTATCGTAAAATTATAAACTTGTTCGTTCGGATCACGACGCAAATTATTTAAAAAAAAAAAAAATATTTTATTGATTTTATAATCTAAACGTAAACGTTTGTTGAAGGAAGAAGCCGCGTATTGCTTCTTACTATTTTCGAATAATTACAATTTTCATCTAACTTACGCAACAAGAGTTTGAGAGACGCTGGCGCAGTTGAGAATCGATGGTAGGCTGGCTGACGTTGGCAGGATCAGGCGGGATGCTGCAGCTCCGTAGGCTGACAGCTGGCCGGAAAATCAGGAAATTCTTTGCCTCCCGCGGTGTCTCCTTTGAAGAGTGACGTCGCTCCTTTCTTAAGAGTCACTAGTACGTTCACTTAATTTGTACTATTAGCGTGATCTCTTTTGGCTAAAGATTAATCGTTTAATGATAATCTTTATATGCCCTGGTAGTTCACTTGCGCTATCTTTAAAAACCTCGTAGGTTTTCACAAATATGGGACTATAATGCCACAATTCACAAAACTTCACTTAAATGAATTAACTGCACAGATTCTTTATTATCCCCGAAGAACGTCGTATCGATCAAAGGGATCGTGGCCAGGATCGCCAAAATTATGTGACGGTCTAGTAAATTACACTCTTTTTAACTTGAATATAAGATACGTTTGTTTATTTGACCGAAAGATATACAGAGTGACCTGTTCGTAGACAGGGCGCAAGGACTACTGAGGCCCCGAGGGCCTTGTGTAGGCGTCGCAGACTACCCTTAGCTAGAATCTATGAGAGGGGAGAGTGGTGAAGTACAAGTATTACATATCACAATAAATAAAATTTAAAAAAAACATAAATGTTACTATTTTTTTCATTTTCTGCTTTAAACTAGCAAAATCAAGAAACAAATTCAAACATTTATATGATTATAGTCAAAATAAATCGGTTTATTCAGTCGGTGCATCGACTGAATAAAAACTTTTGCTATTTATATTAACATACATATCTGCGTAACATTTAAAACATTGTACGACGATATTATTAAACATAATATGTATAAAGATAATAAAATTCTATTTATAATTCAAATAACGACAATATTTAACTGTACCTAAAAGCCTGAAAACAATAAATGATATGAAGAAAACTTTGGAGGTTACGATTACCGGTATATAAATGACAGCTTCATTTATTATAATTTTTAGCTACTTTTGCGTCTACTAATAACGGCTTTTGTCGTTCTGGCACTTTTCAACCTTCATTTTATGAGAAATACATGAAATGATTCAAGTCAACACAAGATCTTGGGATTACATAACCTTACTTTTTTCTGACAAGGCGGGGGTGCCAATGAATGAAACCATTCCAGAATTGCATGGTCTGGTCATTGGCACTGGGGTGCCAACGACTAGAGACCATACTTTTTGTATTAATTTCCATTGGCACCCCTCTTAAATTAATAAATACATTATCACCGATGTTTAATTCTGATTTTTTATTGAATTTCAAATGTTTCTTCAAAATACCTGCAAAAAATGAAACAGATTTACTTGTTTACAACGTTGCTATAACGAAATTAAAAAATGTCGTCAGCTAAAGATTTTCTTTAGAAAAGCCGATAAATTCTTGGCACCCTAAAAATTAAAGAGAATTAAATATTTTACACCTAAATTTGACATTATTTTGCTAACGTTGTATAGATCGTTTTGCGCAAAAATGATATTAGAATTAAAATAATATCAGTAAAATACGATAAATGTTCGCATTTTCTTAATATTTAACAAAATTTAAAGGGGGTGCCAATAACCGGCGCAGTGCCAACCACTAGTGCTCTTACCCTATAATTGAGATAGAAAAGTTGCACATATTATTAAAAAGGTTATAGCTGCATTTATGTTCATATGTAATGAATAAATAGTACACTGTTAGAAAAATCTGTATTAAATTTAATACAAATGTATATGAAGTCATTTGCATACACGGGAGTTGAAATTTAATATACATTAAAATATGAATAGCTGTACACTTTATATTAAATTTAATATACATGTCGGTATAGCAGCGTGCTTGAAAACTCAAAGTGCTTTTATTTCTTTAAATCTTATCAAATATTCGCAATTGAAGTAATAATCTAGAATTCGTCGATTGAATTGCTTTTTATGATTAAAGTGCAACGTACAAGTGGAACTCTTTCCAAAAATTGCCCTGAATGGTAGAAATTTAATGTGAGTATAGTTGATTGCAGGTTAGGTCTCTCATTTCTTTACGTAATTGAACTTTTCGACTTAAAATCCAATTTTATTTTTGATTAATTGCAAGAAGGTATCATGTTTTATTATTAAGAATCGAAAATTACTGCTAATCTTATTTTGATTTTGTGTAAAATGGAATTATCTGGGCGATTATCATGCACGGAGAAAAATGGATGTTTAAATGTAGATGTTCAAAGGGTAAGATTGTTCCGCCTAACATGCAGATATTCATGCCAAACATCTACTATCTTTTTGAGATGTTAGGCCTAAAAATATTTTTATGTTAAACTGTAACATATTCAGATGTGAAAATCATCTGAACTCATGCGCATTGCGCATTCGAATTTCACGACTATATTTGACGGCTATATAATTTCGATATTACAATTATGGAATATTACAATTTTTGAAAACTTTCAAAGAATAAAAAATTAGCTATTCCTAATTAAAATTGTATAACGACTTTTGTCTGTCTACATGACGGAACAATGTTCTTAAGTTTGAGGTTATATTGACTCGAACACCTACGTGATTTGACAAAATGTTTGTGAATTTATAATAAAATATGAGTTTAAGTAACCTCAAATAGATAGAATTTTAAATGCAGATTACATATTATTCGTTTTTAGCTTACTTACCCCGTTTTTATTTTTTATTTTGAATTAAAAATATTAAACATAACCTCAGCTAGACTGAATGTATTATCTGATCGGCATTTCATACCCTGTATCTGTTTTTCGTTCATGTACGAAAATTCAAGTTTAGTTTTAAATTCACAAATAAGTTATCAATTAATTCCTTAAATGCTCAGAAATAAGTAAATTCCTCAAATATTTACAGCCGTTAGTTGACATACCCTGCCGATGAAACAGCACTGAAAAAGCACTGGCGGACGGCACTGCGCCGCCAGTGCTTTTTCAGTGACTGTTTCTGCTGATTTCGGCACCTAAACCGCACTGAGGGTGATGCGACGGTCATATAATGGTTCTATTGTATTCGTCACGTACCGGACAGGCAGAGTGGTTTACAGCAGTTGGCCGCTACCAACCCGAATCCCTTTTTAAAATTTTCTTCAAATTATTAACACTTTTTTTTAATTTATGAATTTTCTCATTATATATATTTTATACTTATAAATTATATACTAATATACTATTCTGAAGTTGAATTCGAAAATGTTGTCTGTTTTGGCGTATCTCATTCCATTTACGAGATACATTATGTTCATTCGAATTTTAAACTTTTCAAAAAAAAAGTTAGATATCTGAAATCATCGAAACCCGTAAATTCTGAATTTCTAACTTTCGCAAAGGTAATTTCAAAATTTCACAAATTTTAATTTTGCATTTTTAATCCCTTTCAGCTGGTCCACTTGGTAGCCTATTCGCAGGTATAAAGGGAACTTCTGCAGGCATTTAAAACTGTAATCTGAGTAGCTTTAAACGAGCAGCACTGAAAC
>CAKNYM010037588.1:24789-35386 GCA_932195095.1 Andricus curvator | reverse complement strand
ATATATATATATATATATATATATCTGGGATACCGGGCGACCTCTCAGAGTATCAGCCTTATCCTTGCATGCGGGGCTCTACAAGGATGGACGAACCCTTTTCCCTAGCTGCTCGTGGGAACAACAATGACAACACCAAATATAGTTGTAGGAAGTGCGGTTTAAAACAATCAAACGCGCAGGGCTCCCGACAATGGGTCGGAAAACAATTTCGACTACCCTAGAGTTGGGGGAGCCAAACAAAACGGCGTCAATGCGATTGACCGGCAGAATCTCATTACTTTTAAGTGGACGGATCGAGTCAGGGACGACCTGCTGGAGTGCTATGATATCAGTATGGCCCCTGAACGAAAAGGTAACATGGCGCGACTGCATGATCTGTGGTGCCAGAAACACCCAGAGCTCTCGGATTTTTTGCAAAAACGTCTGCGAAACCGTGCCGAGGACCTCCGGAAAAGGGGTTATATAAGCGGAGCGCCTAATCAACCGCAGCCAGAACAAGCCGGCAACAGAGAAAGAGAGGCGACACCGAGACCAACCTCGAACAGGCATCCAATAGAGGAAGAACGATGCTTCAAGAACCGGAGAAACATCAACATTCAGGTTTCTCCCAAGCCCAAAGATCTCACTGAACTGGAGGATGAGCTTCGTGGAAATTGTTCCGAAGGATCCGACCTCTGGACTATCAATTGTAGTGTGTACAATGCAGCGAGAGCTTTGGCAGATGCCAAACGTAAAACAAAACCAACGGTTCATCATAAAACCAAAAGACGAATGCATCAACTTAGAATAAGGATAGGCTGGGCAAGACAGTACGCGTCCTGCATTCAGCGTGTGATTGACTACATAACAACTGGCAGGACTTTCACTGCCAAGGTTCGACAGTTCGCGCGCGAACTGCGAATCCGTCATCACACAATCAACAAGTCAAAGCTACTGACCATCAGGCAGCATATTGTTGACAGAATACGAGTACTATCTAACGCTAGGAGAAGTCTAGAGCGCAGAGAGAGGTGGGTCAGAGAAAATCAACAGTTTTTGTCTGACCCATCTCGACTCTTCCAAGACCCTCCAGTTACTGTCGACCATCCGCCCAAACCAGAGGAGGTCGAAGCATTTTGGAGAGAAGTCTACGAAGTCCAGCGTCCACTTAAAGAAGACTCAAAGAACATAAATAGCTTCAAGGAACTGTGCAATGCCCTCACAAAACCTGATGAAGAATGCCCACCTATTTTCGAACATCAGTCTCCATTGCACACTCGAAGCCTGAGATTGTTCTCTAAGACTTTGAGAAACGAACTATATTCGTTATTGAATTCTCGGCTCCGGCCGAATACACCCTCAGATCCAAGGAGAAGGAAAAGGAGGAGAGATACCGAATCCTTTGAAGAGAGCTGCAGCTTAAAGAACATAAATAGCTTCAAGGAGCTGTGCAATGCCCTCATAACAGCTGAGGAGGAATTCCCACCTATCACTACCGAGGAGGTGAAGAACGTATTAAGAGGCACAAAGAACTATTCCGCTCCGGGACCAGATGGTATCAAGACCTTCTGGTGGAAGAAGTTTCCTTCAACCCACCAGCATTTGGCCCGAATTTTCACATCATATCTAAAGTCGGCCAATAACTTGTCTGAACACACTGTATAAGATCTTCACAGCTATCGCAAATGATAGGATTGTTCGGACAATTGGACCTGTGTGGCGAGAGATGTATGAACAACGTGGCTCAAAGAAAGGCGTAGCAGGATGTCGGGAGAACTTGCTCATCGATAGATGTGTCTATAAAGACGCAGCATCCTATCAGCGATTTCTATCGATGGCCTGGATTGATTACCGGAAAGCTTTCGATTCAACCTCCCATAGACTTATCATCTGTCTGTTGGAAAGCCTGAAGGTTCATCCACACGTCGTGAGGTGTATAGAGAGATTAATGCCGCTTTGGAAAACCAGATTTACTATCTCATCTGGAAAACATCATGTGATCACTAACAGTATCACCTTTCAGAGAGGTGTGTTTCAGGCCGACACCGTGAGCCCTCTCCTCTTTTGTCTTACATTATTGCCACTATCTCTCACACTTCACCATTCCGAAGGGTACCTCTGCGGCAAACCTGGAAACCGAAAGCATGAGGTCACTCATGTATTTTACGTGGATGATCTTAAGATCTATGCTAGAAATCAAGAGAAACTACATCTAGCTCTAAAAATTGTCAAAGCGTACACTCAAGAGATTGGAATGGAGTTCGGGTTAGAGAAATGCGCCAAAGTTAATTTGAAGAAAGGAAAACTTAATGGCATCCCCGAAGATCCTGAGCTCGTTGACAGAAGCGCTATACGACACCTTTGCGCTGGAGAGACCTATAGATACCTGGGCGTGCCACAGAGCCGCATTCAGGACGTGACATCTATAAAGGATACTCTCCGATGCAGATACAAACGTCTCATCCGAAGGATATGGTCTTCCGAACTGTCGGCGAGGAACAAAGTATCTGCAACGAACATACTTGCCGTCACCGTAGTACTCTAATAATTTGGAGTAGTTCCATGGACGAAGGACGAGCTCAGATCCCTCGATATCGGGTCCTGAAAGGTTATGCACATGAACAAAAGCATGCACCTTAAGTCTTCTGTTCCACGACTTTACATCTCACGCCGTCAAGGTGGTCGCGGAATACTGAATCTTGAATGTCTTCACAACAGGATTATTCTGGGTACAGCAGATATGGTCGCAAATGGACAAGACCCACTTCTTAAAATGGTCAGGAAACACGAAGAAGTGGGCAAAGGGGCGTTTCTGTACAAAGCAGCGGAGGAGTCTGTTGAAACACTCGGCCTTGACTTCAATATTAGAGGTGAGCAAAATGCATAAAATCTTATCCATCTTGAATACTCACTCCTGAAGGTCTGGATTAAGAAAGCACAGGAGAAAAACTTCCGCGAACAGCTCCTCGACAAGAGGATGCACGGGATCTTCCACAGAAATGTGGAAGATTAGTCGATGTCGTATCAGGAGAAGGTATATAAATAAAGAGAGTTATAAAGACCTTATAAGGGAGTTGCGACGGTTATACCCGGAATATTCTGTTAAGTTAATCGTCTTGATCATCGGAGCTTTTGGAGGTGCCAAGGTTTCACTCGTTAATAGCCTGAAAAGCATCCCTGCCTTTCAACAAAATGCTGATACACCTTCGGGGAAAATGCAGAAGGCGGTGGTTACAGCTGAAATTTTACCGCGATTTCGCTGGGAGCGGGTGCAATTTTTCAGATTAACACCCGCTCCCGGCGAAATCCTGCGGTTGTCCTTATGACAAACTTTTAACTATATATATATAGTAACAATAAATAATTTATAAGTTTTCTCTAATTGATGGTTTTAAACCTTTATTTCTGACGATTTGCTTTCACTAGTATAAGAGTTAAGGAAAATAGTTAAAAGTGCTAATGCAATATATACAAAATAAATCAAAACAGTCATCGTAATTCGATTTTTCAATTTGTAAAAATATTCCACAAAAAGCAGCCTGCTATAAGAGACTATAACTTCTGTTCTGTGAAAGATAGAATCAATTTTTTTTTTTAGTTTTAAAGATAATTTAATCTCCTTTAATTTGTTTTAACACAACTTTCATGTGGGATATACAGGGGATGAGATATTGTGCAAAAAGAAAAGGATTGAAAGTTTTTTTCACTGAAAAATCAGTTTAAGAGGTCATAACTTCTGAACTATTCATGCTAGAACATTCTTTTTTTTTAATTCTTCGGAAATTTTTGGACTTTCTTTTTGGTCAATTCTTTTGGTCAATAGAATTTTTACGAAAAATGGACCAACATTGTGGAATGTTGAAAAAACTGTTGTCTTCCACAGATTTTTCAAAATCTAAAAGGGATCGGAAAGTCAATCAATATTAATCACACAGGAACTTATTTTGGGTGCAAAATTGAAGGTTTTCAGTATAGAAAACGTTACTTATTAATTGTTACTTTTTAAAAAAATCACATGAATTGATCAAAAAACAAGAAATATTGAGTTATTTTAAAAGGGGGCCTAACGATTTTTTTCATATTCTGTAAAAATACTCAGGAGGCATCCCCAAAACTTAATTTCCGAGGTACAAACTCGAGCCTGCTGATTTAACTGAAACTTGGTTCTGAGGAGGCGTGTACGAGTATTCATAATAAACAAATTAGTACTTACAAATATTAAAATTTGTCGAAAAGTTAGTGAGATAAAATGTTTCTCCTGATTTTTTTTAGTTAAAATATATGCTTGAACAAATAAGCATTATTTAAATAATTGTAAAATTATTTGAACAAATTATTTTGTTGTTATTATTGATTAAATAACTCATGAAGTCTAGAAAATACGTTCATTTCGCGAGTTAACTGAAAAAACCAAATATTTAAACAACCTAAAACTGTTTAAACAATTGAATGTTAGTTAACACATAACTGGGTATTCTCAAATTACCGATTAATGATTATTTTTTTTTTTAACTTTTAAAAAGCGTCAATAAACCGCAATATTACGTAAAATTCAAATTGGTCACTTGTGGGGTTTTCTTTGGGGACCCATAAGAGTTGCTTAAAATTACTCAACCTCAAAATTTATGATTGATTCTTATTCTCTGACGAATTTTGAACAATATACTGAAACACGGAATTATTTGTAACATATTATCGCGTTTAAATATTTGATTTACGAAAAGCTGACTTTTTCCCATGTTAAATCAATGGAAAACTTCATGGTCTTTGCGGCACCCCTAAATATTAACCGATTTAGCTCAAATTTGGAGACTTTTTTTTGGCAATCGAACAAAACTGAAGGTTGAGAGCAGAGAAATTGGAAAAAAATCCATCAAGTATAAATAAGAACCACCCTAGTATGGCACGTACGCACACTTTGTGGTACAAGACACATCCAGAGCTTTAGCACGTTTCGCAACGGTCTTGGAAAAATAAAGCTACCTATTTCTCGCGAGCTGGATATGAACGCAGAGCGTTTCCTCAACCTCTGCATGCAGAAGCCGCAGATGAAGAGAAGGAGGCGCCTTTAAGACCATTCGCGGAAAGCAGGTAATTCCTGGAAGATGATAGCGATTTCAGGACAAGAAGGCGAGAGCTTTGGCTGATTCAAATCGAAGGATAAAACCCACAATGAATCGAAAGACCAGAAGACGCTTGCATTAACTGAACAAGAAGATTGGCTGGGCAAGGCTGAACTCGTCCCGTGTTCACTGTGTGATTGACTACATGACGTCTGGTAGGCCGTTTGAGCAAAGGGTCCGAAAGTTCACGCACGAACTGAAGATCTACCATCACACACTGAACAAGTCAAAGCTCCTGACAATCAATCAGCACATTGTTGACGAAATATGGGTGTTATTGGACGCAAGGAGGAAAATACAGAAAAGCTACGAGTGAGTCAGGGAGTACCAACAGTTTTTGCTGAACCACCGTGCATCTGCAGCGATCTCACTGTTTCTGTCAAAAATCCGCCCAAACCCGACGAGGTCGAGTCTTTTTGGCGAGAGGCTTACATAGTCCACGAGCGTAAGGTCACTCATGTATTTTAATTGGATGACCTCAAGATCTATCCTTTTGGTGCCAGGCAGATTCAGAGTGTCTTAAGTGTCGTCAAGAGGCACACAGGAGAAATTGGTATGGACTTTGGATTGGACAAGTGTGCCAAGATTCATCTAAAGCGAGGATGAATTACTAGCGTCCCCAAGGACCCTAAGGTCGCGGATATGAGTGTTATTAGAGTCCTTGACGCTGGAGTGAACTATCCATATCTAGGCTTTTCTGAGAGCCGCATTCAGGATGTCTTTATAACCGAATTATCTTGGGTACAGCTTACATCGTCGCAAATGGAAGCATTGTTGCCAAAGACGCGTTCCTATACAAAGCCGCGGAGCATACAGCCGAAACCTAAGGAAAGTGCATTGTTTCATCTAGATGCCTCACTTCTAAAAGACCAAGTAACAAAAGCAAAGATCAAAAACTTCCTTGAACAACTCTTCGAAAAGAAAATGCACGAAAACTTTTCCAAAATATAGAAGCTTGTCGAAGGAGCTAACGTTTTCTGTTTCAAATCATCTGGAATTAATTCAGAAACGAAGGGCTTCATTTTTGCGTGCCAGGATGGTGTCATTTCCACCTTAGTATACCGTAGCCGCATTTCACGTCAAGAAGTTCCCAGCGATACGTACAGAGCGTGTCATGCATACGCTGAGTACCTAGAACATATACTATCCTGATGTCACACTCACGCGGGAACGACGTATCTCTACAGACACAATTCCACCCTAAGAGTGCTTTACTACCATCTTTGCCACTCTGACGGTGTTGTCTATTTTTTTATTATTTATTTATATACAAAATGAAGCTCATTTTTCGCTAAGGCTTCAGATGGTTACAGCCGAATACCTCGAGGGCAGTTTTGTTAGAGTTGAATGTTTTTTCAAAACTGCACGTGGCTGTCTCGGTATATATCATCAGTCACGGATGCATTTTTGTATTGCAATCAAGTGATCTGATAAGAGCAGCATGCTTAATTTGACATATTGGGCAAAGCCAGGTTTTGTACCCCACTATCCACGGTCTGGCCTGCAGCCAAGTACATGTTTGTAAAACATTTTCTCGGGTAACCTTGGTTCTTTATCATTAACCACGAACACTGTCAAGTGCCTGATAAGATGAGGATGTTATGAATTAATTTAATACGATGTTTGAAATCTTTTGTGACGATGTTGTAGTAGGTACAAAATTGGGAGCATGGTGTAGTGTGGAGTTTGTCTTTTCCGCTGTTATCCTTACCTACAGCCACTCCACACGTTTTTAGACCGCTGCTTCCTGATGGTCTAGGACGTTTCTTACAATGCGCAGGTGTTTAATAAAAACGCTTTCTGAGCTGCTGCCATTACCCCACTGACTCCTGTATGTTCAAGATTTGTAGTGCATCTTGCATGTACATTGCCTGTAGCCGAGATCACAGTAGGATGAATAGATGCATGTTTCACACTCCTCTACATTGTCTTTACTTCCTCCCTTAGCTCACTATACTTACATATCTTGATTGTATGGGTTGCTTGAAAATACCGGTGAAGTGAACAAGCAATGTCGATGATGTAGACACTTCGGCCTTTTCCTCACCCTTCACGATGACGAGTCATCTGGCTCAAATATAATGATCCTTCTGGATAGTAATATCCCAATGTAAGGTGTACCATTTGTTTTCTAAAACCAGCAATGGAATTTATCTATAGAAAAGCATCCATTCTGTTAAGAGTCTAGGTTTACGGCAAGTTGTTGATGTATAATGCCCGCCACATCATTATTCCTGTGTGTATATTTTCTCTCTGTGATAACGCGACAACCATCAACAATGCGCTCCATGGATTCATTGGCATCTCTATATAAGCAGCACCGGCAACCACGTTTTGATGCAACACGTGTTTGCGATCATTTCTGGTGCTGACAAGCCTGTCCTTAATCGCAATGACGAATCCTTCCGTTTCTGGAAACAGGACGCCATTTTTCCGTTAAGTATTCGATACCTCATTATCCAATTCATGTTGATCTAGCGTTTTGGAGTGCTGGCTATGGATGGCTTTTTGTCTCCATGACGTTTCTAATTCCTCCATAGTTTCTGCCCTGATATTCAAGTCCTCCTTTGAGGACAAATTGAAGGGCGTGTCGAGATCCACTTTACAGATGGTGTTGTGAAGCGCAACATCTCGCTTGTGAAGTGCATTCGGTGCTTCCTCGTTTCTACGCAGATGGTTCTGTTTAACCCTTCAAGGTCGTTGTTCGACCATTTGATGAGCCCAATGCAGTACGTGTGGACAGGTATGACATAGGTGTTGAATTCCCTGATCTTGTTTGCCGAGTTAAGAGCACTCTTCAGGAACAATCTGAGTTTTGTTGTGGAGGCAGTTATTAGGATTTTCTCAAAGCATCATCGAACGACTTAGAAAGCCGATGTTGAGTGGGGAAAGTTTGTACATTTTTAAAACTTTAAGCAAATAGTCATATGGTACAGAAGGAAATGCTTGCTTTTAGTAAATGTATGCCATGTGCAAGTTTCTTTGGTGTTTACATGCTTGCGTCATGGTTCAGCGTCTATCGTGAATAGATCTTTACTGTCCCGCGAGTTTTTACAACAACCTTTTTGAGCTCCTGTGAGGATGTCATTCATCGAAATTCAGATAAATTTTGAACGTCTGACTTTTTAGGCAACATATACATACACAATACCTCTGAGCTTGTCTGGACCTTAGGCTTTCCAGTTACATGCACTATTCAAACCCGCTAAAACATCTAAATCTGTGATGTTAGTAAGCTCTATTTCAGGGTTCTTGCTTGCTATCTCTTTCTCTAGTTGAAAACACGCAGCAGGTTCAACAGCCATCGCAAGGTGCCACTGACAGCAACTGCCATCCATGAGATGAAAAGCAACAAGGCACGATAAAATCACAACGACAGGCCAGTGAAACCTTCATGTGCCTTGAGGACACGGAGCGACTCAAGGATGATAGCTTTCTGCATTCATATCGTAAGTGCATTGGTATGTTTTTCGCACGTGGGTTTGGCTTCGGTTTCACGAAACAGCGATAGATTCGCACCTCTGAGTGCAGCGATCACAAGGACAATCATTTTAACAGAATATCTCGGGAACAGTTGTCTTAGTTCCCGTCTAATGTCTCGACACCACACCTCCTTTTTCTTCTCGTTGACTGTGCTATTATATTTGGCCGGAACAAAGAGTTTCATCACGAATATAGTTTGTTTCTCGAAGTTCTGAAGAAGGATGTATGGCCTCGAGTGTGTAATGAAGACTGCTATCCGAAACTCGTAGTTCCAGAAAATTCGGCAGTTCTCGTTCTGGACAATTGACTCTACCTCCCTTGGTGCAGTCGGCAGGACAGAGGAGCATCCAACATCGTACGAGCATCAATGATGGTAGTAAAGCACTCTTAGGGCCGTATTATGTATGTATGTAGACATACGTCGTTCTCGCATAAAATGCGGTCACGGTATACTAGGGTGGAAATGACACCGTCCTGGCACGCGAAAATGATACCCTCTGTACCTGAATTGAGTGCGGATGATTTGAGGAAAGCAAACGTTAGCTCCTTTGACAAGGAGCTTTGAAATAGTTTTTTACCTCTGCTTTTGTTACTTGGGCTTTTAGAAGTGAGGTATCTATATGAAGTAGTGCAATTTCCTCACATCTGCTGTTAAGATGCGGGCCAAGGGTCTGGCCACCAGTTCCGCGACTTTGCAAGGAACGCTCCTTTGCCAATCATTTCGAATTACGACGTGAGCTATATCCAGGATAATTCGCTTACAAAGACATTGGAGATTTAGAAGTCCGCGCCCGCCTTAACGGCGCGGGATGTACAAGCGCGAAATGAACGAATTAATATGCAAGCTCTTCTGCATGTGGATGATCTTACGCGTGACAATGTCTAGGGTCGTGAACTCGTGCTTCGTCCCTGGAAGTACCCCAAATGGGTAGAGAAGAAGCGGTACGGCAAGCATATTTGTCGCAGATACCTTGTTCAACGCCGAAAGATTGGAAGACCAAATCTGTCGAAGAAGACGCTCGTATCTGATTCGGAGAGCCTTCTTCACTAATTTTATGTCCTGTACGTGGCTTCCAGACACGCCTAGGTATGGATAGGTCTCTACAGTGTCAAGGTATCTTAAAACATCTATATCCAGGAGGTCAGGGTCCCGGGAACGCCGGTAATTCGTCCTCGATTCAGACGAATCTTCGCACATTTGTGCAATCCAAAGTCCATACCAATCACTCTTGTGTGCCCCTCGACGACACTGCAAGCACTATAAGCTGGTTTACACTAGCAGCATAGATCTTTAGGTCATCCATGTAAAATACATGAGTGACTACATGATCGTGATGATTAGTGTCGCCACAGAGGTATCCAGGGGAATTTCGTAGTGCCAGAGATGGAGGCAGAAGTGTGATACAAAAAAGCAGAGGGCTCATGGTATCGCCCTGAAAGACTCCCCTCTGGAAGATGACGGCTGTAGTTCCCTGGGTTGGACAAGTCGCCTTTCTTCGGTAGCAGTACATTACGTCCTAACACCAGCGGAAGTAAAACTGCGGAATGATCGTCTCCGACTTCAAATATGAGGTGAAGATGCGGGCAAGATGTTGGTGTGTTGAAGTAAACTTCTTCCACCATAAGTTCTTGATACCATCTGGTCCTGCACCGAAGATGTTCTTCGTGCCCCTAACATATATACAGGGTGTCGCAGTACTCAAGGCACATTTTTATATTTTTGAATTCCTCATAAAAAATGGTATGAATTTGTTGTAGAATTAACAATTAATGAGAAGTTAACCATTAAAGCTTAACCAATCAGAAGCACACGATAGATGGATGACAGTTGATTTGTTATTGACGAGAGTGTGTGCGCAAAAAATCTGAGGCCGTTTAATTTAAAATTTGCAGGAGGTTGTGAATGTCAATGGTGCAATTTCACACGGCAACTGTGCAAAGAGATATTAAGGCTCATGTAACCTAGGAAACTCACATGAAAAAATCAATTCCAAATGCTAGCGCAACGA